>MKGM01000037.1:0-25555 GCA_002018265.1 Ceratocystis harringtonii | reverse complement strand
GTTTCGCATCACAGTATCATACATACGTCATATATATTCACCTGGAAACAGCAAAACTATCAAAATATATGCATAAAATAAACGTGTGAAATGTAAAGGAAAGCAAGCTCCATGATTCATTACAGCTGCCCCCTATATGGCTATCTCAACGCTTCCTTATCTTCGTGCTCATGCTCATGCTTGTCCCCCACTTCCCCTACTTAATATCCCGTGCGGTAATAGTCAGCAGCATCATCTCTACCCGCTGTAGCCGCAGCAGGCACATATGGCCGGAACTCTTGTAGTCCTGAGCCAGAGGCTGTAGCTGTAGATCCAGCAGGAGGAGCAGGGGGGGCAGAAGAAGGAGCGCTGGGCGCAGCACTAGTCGGGATTGGGGGGGCTGAGCCGGTGGGCACTGGGGGCACGCTGACTATAGAGTGATTTGCATGCTGATAGCTCTTGAACTGGCCCGTAGGCGGCTGCGGCTGAGAAAAGTGAGCGGGAGCAGCCGGTTGTGCTGCAGAGGCAGGGGGGGCAGAAGGGGGCGGAGAGATGGTAGTCGCAGCTTGCTCAGTGCTGTAGGGGTTGCCGGGAGGCGCAGTGTTGATGGGCGAGTCATACACGGAAGTGGCAAGTTCCTGGGCACCGTACGTACTCTGTGGTCGGGTGTTATTTGTCGGCTGGGAATAAGGCTGGTACTGCTGTGATGGTGGATTAGCCGACGTGGAAATTGGGGCAGGCTGTGAGCCAATGGCCGCCCCGGCAGGAGGGTTGCTACCAGCAGGGCGGATTGGGTAGGCCTGCTGTGTGGGAGGTTGGCTTGGCGCAGCAGAAACTTCTGTTCCAGAGACGTAGAAAGGTGCAGGCGTAGAGCTGGAATAGCGGCGGTACTGGTTTGGAGGAGAGGTGGAAGCAGGAGGATACTGCTGAGAGGAGTGCTGCTGGTCTACTGAGTTGTTAGCTGCTGGCCCTTGATGCCCAAGAGGAGTGGAAATATGATGATCAATTTACCTGGACCATTGTAAAAGCGCTGATCGCCTGGAGGAGCGGTACCAACTGGAGCCGGAGAAGGAGTGTATCCTGCTCCTGGTCTACCACCAGCTGGGGCGCCATAGCCAGGCTGTTGTTGGCCCATGTTGTACTGGTGATACTGGTGGGGGGGAGGTTGCGTCATGGAGGCTTCAAGAAGAGTCTCGTAGTCACGGCGGGCCTTGATGAACTTCTCGTTCAACTGAGTGAACTCATCTGTTATTGACGTGTTAGCAGGATCTGTCGTGACTTTTGCAGTTTTGTGGGATTAAATGAGCGGACAAACCTTTCTTTTGGGAATACTTTTCAATCAACTTGATGAGCTTTGGCCGGATTGCTGTAGTGCGTTGATACAATTTCTTTGAGATCAGTTGTTAGCCTTACATCTTGGCTAAAAAAGAAGCCTCTGCACAGCTTAAACTCACCGAAATCTCCTCATTATCGTCCATGCCAGGTGTTGAGCTGGACGTGCTAAGCAGTGTCAAGAGCTTTTCCACATTGCGAATCTCTGAGAAAACTTCTGCCTCCATCATGGCCTCACGCTGGAGTTCTTCAGGCGTGGGATCGGTAAATTTCTCCACGTAGTTTAGAGGAAAGATGCCTGTATGACCTCGAAGCGAGCCTCGCCACCAATCCTTGAAAACAGACTCTAGCACAGCAATGATATCGCCTTTCTTAAACTCCAGTTCACCCTCCTCGGATGGCGTAAAATCATAGAGTGCACGCACTCGCGAAACAGTGGCTGCAGTGACCCGTTGGGAGCTTACAGGCACGTGAGTCTCGGGGGCTTTATTGTTTGCTGGAGTGGGCGAGGGCGCAGCCCCGTTGGTGCCAGAACCAAGACCGGAGCCAGAGTTTGAAGGGCCAGCGGAGCCAGAAGCAGGCCGCGGAGCCTTGCGCTGGATTTCGTCCTGAAGAGACAACTCAAGCGCCTTTTGTAGCTCTTCTTCCTCGCGCTGGCGATCAATATCAGTGAGGCGGTTTTTTTGCGGCGCCGATGGAGGCTCCAGGGTTGGATTGGTCTGCTTGAGCTGATAAAAGGCCGTCTTCATGATGCCGAGGTCGGGATCATTTTGGAACATTTCGGTCCAACCCTTCATGCGCTCCATGATCTTGGGCTTTACTTGGGAGTGTGTGTTTCGGTCGTTGGCAAGTTTGAGTAGGGCGTCGGTGAATGCGCGGCTTGCCATTTCGCGATGCATGGGTTCACCACAGTTGAGGCTAAGGGCATTTGCTAGCTAGGAACAGAAAAGAAGATTGTTAGCAGGTCTGAAGAGCAAAAGCCAGATAAAGATGAAGGAATGGATTACTTCAAGTGTGTAAAGCTGCACATTAGCATTGCGGTGGGTCAAGCGCTTGATAACGCTTTGGATAACATCCTTGGGGCCTTTTTCATCGTTGGTGACGCGATCGCAAAGATCGATTATGGCACCCCAGTCTTCGGAGGTGAGGTTCTCGTCGGTCGCCTTGGCTGGAGATGGGGAAGAGGAGAAGCAGTTAGTCAGGTGATACTCGGAGAGTTAGAGAGAAGATTGAGGCCCTAAAGGCAAAAATGGGCAACAAGGCCATTAACAGCGACTACATACCGACAGACTCGTCGTAAGGGTTTGTAGCTGCGGTACGAAACATAATATTTCTAACGTGAAAGACTGCCCAAAAAGAAGACGAGTTGTGATGGAGTTGTTGAAGGCGTGCTTTGTAGTTGTAGAATCAGATACGAGGCCAGATGACGTTGATGTTTATATTAAGCTGAGAGTTGCAGCCCGCTTGCGCCACAGTGGGGCCCGTCAATTAAAGAGCTGACCTGAGCTAAGCTGTGGCCGCTAAGCTTTGTTCTTTTAGATGAAAAAAATGAGGAGAAAAAAGCTGCGACGATAAAGAGTGTCAAGGTAAACTTAGCAGCCAGTAAAGCGCGGGAGAGCAGCTCAATAGATGAAAATCAAGAGCGAGATTTATCACGAGGACACGAAGAAAAATCTTGAGAAATAAAGGAATGAAATGAAAAGGAAGTTGCTCCAAAAGAAAGGGTTTGCCTTGCCCCTTGATTTTCTGTGTCCTGAATTTCGATTTGCTCGCTAGGCAGCCAGGAAAGAAAACAGTGCTAGTAATCCCCCGTCCAAAAAAAAAAAAAAAAAAAACCTGCACTTGTCATGGCTTCAGCCTCGTTATAGTACGTAACGCAAGGGAAAAAAAGAACCATTTCATTTATTGCCTGGCAAGGCTTGGCTCTCTTCTTCCCTCTATGCTGTTGAGGTCGTTGCTCCGTATTTTGTGGCAGCAGCGACAAGGCATCACTATTCTTATGCCCTATTTTTGTCCTCTTTCTCAACATCGTCTAAGCCACCCGCTGCTTACCCCCTTTTAGTCGTTCGTAGGTGTATCTGTGTACGGGTCAAATCCAACCCGTCGTCTGGCTTCTTCCCGCACCTTCTGCTGATCGTGCCCTGTCAGCCCAGTAGTTGATGATTGCTCTAGAAAAAAGGTCAACAAATGGTCAGGAATGGACAGGTGGCACATTTGTTGAAACTCTTGTAACCCGGCAAGCCTTATCAACATTTCCATCAACGATAGCGATGTTTTAATGGCATTGAACGGACCTCCGGAGACAAGGTCTTTGGGCTGTGGCGGTGGCGGTGGCTGTGGCGATGGTGATGACTGCTGCCTTACAGCTTGCTGTTGTTGGATAGGGACGGACCTCACTTGCGACTGGGAATTGCGCGTCTTGGCACCTGGTAAACTGGCTGCAAGAGACATGTTTTTGAGTTTGCGTAAAAACGAGCCGTCACTCGGTAGGACTTTTCCTAGAGACTTTTGACTCAGAGAAGAAGAGTCTGAAGCATCTGAGTCCTCCTGGTCGTCCTCATCACTTGTATTGTCCTCTTCTGCCTCGTCATCCTCGTCTTCTCCCCCCTCGGCTCCATCCTCAAATACCTCCAGAGCGATCCACTCAGGATCTAAATGCGGTGGGAAGCAAAATCCAGCTCTTGGCCCGTCGTGACACAAACCTGCCTCGTTTCTAATTTGAAAGTCAAGCTGCAGATCATCTGCCATATCAATTGTGCCTTGCTCTCCATGCTGGACACCGAAATCCATGTTGCAGCTATCTCTTCCGGCCTGGGCCTTTTCTCCAAACGACCACTTGCTGTGGTCGAGAACTCGGGATTCTGTTGATTGGGCCTTCATGTCACGTTTCAGAAGAAGGACAGGCTTGTTGCAGAGGCTATCTTCCGATCCTATATTTAGGAGGCGTCCTGTATCCGTGTAGAAGATCTTGGAAATCTGGTACAGTGGTATAGACTCTCTTATACCCGCTCTTGAAATCTCTTGGTAATTTCGAGCACCATTCGGTGACTCGTGCAGCCGTCCGTCGTCCAAATCCTCAATCACCTCAAGATGATATACGTATTCGTCTGGCATGTAGGCACAGGAATTGCCGACGAGGTAGCCGCGAATGTGGTCAAATCGTGTTTCAAACGGCAGACGAATTATGCGGACACGAGCTTTGTGTATAACCTCTTGCCATACTGGCTTGCTGTCAGACGGGGTTCCACCATCACTAGAATGCAGCACGTTGGGCATGCAATCAACTTTGGTGTGCCCAAGAAATGACATGTATATCGAAAGTCGAAATTCTGGCCCTATTGCGAACGGAGTAGTGGCCTCTACGTAGCGGGTATCTCCCATGATCAGCAACGTGCTAGCCTGTAAAAGCCGTGATGGAGACACATTATTAGGCAGGCATGCCGAGAGACTTTCGCCCGACGCTGTGATTGCAAGTTGAAGAAGAGGAATGTTGCAGTCTATATCGTCCAGAAGGCTGCGTAGATCAGACAAGACTTGCTCGAGTTGGCGGGTCTGTTTCCCCGAAGTCAACATAGAAGAATTACCCTTTTGTGCCTGCGTCTCGGTGATGCTGGCGGCGCTTTCCAGCCGTCGCCCAAGTGAAGTAATGTCGTTTTGCAACTGACGTGCTAGAGGTAGTGCAGACTCAAGGAAGATGTTGCCCCTTTTCGACCTACGTCGACGCATACCTGTTAGCGCCAAGATGCAGCTTTGCGACGAAGACCTAGCTTAACCTACCTGAGCTCAATTAGATCAATTGCAGGCCCGATAATCTGCTGGCGATGGTCAACCATGAGTTGTGAGATGTAAGCCCAAAGCCATTGATGCGAAAAGTCATTTGCCTTACCTTGATTTTACTCTCCAACTTGGCCTCCAATGCCTTGAGTTCCTGAAAAACATCGCCGTCATCAATCGTTGCCAATAGTCGAGAGTATTGTGAAAAGGCATAGGCAGATGTAAGGCCAAGACTAGATCTTATGGCCATGTTCATGGCCTGGGCCCCAATTTTAGCTAGTAATGACTCCATGGCATGAAGCTATGCATATGGGCAACAAGAATACCGTCATGATAGTTAGACATGGTGGGGAGCAGGAGGACAGCTTTTTTTTTCTGGCTACGAAAATTCCACTCGTCATCTCGGGCTTTAGGCTGCCACTTCCTGGTTTTCAGTTGCTGCATTTGATATCAATATCTGTTTGTTCTTGCCTTACACCAGACCATCATTACTATAGTAACCCTTACCTCAACTCCAGGGGTCACATGTCCAGGGTTCAGGCCATTTTTATTTTACGCACTGTATAATGGTGATGAGGACACAGAATGAGGCCTATCCAGATGCATAAGACCGTGCGAGCAGACAGTGCATCAAATAACTAGCTAGCCCCTCCTTAAACCGCAGACGTTTGGCGGGGTTTGTTTCCACTCTAGTTAAATGGTGCATGCACTGAGGAATTTTACTGCTGGCGGCTGCCACTTTCCGAGAGCTGTTTTCTCTATAGCTGGGTAAAATGACTGTCTCGATACATTTGGCCTGAGGCCAGTCCCGCGAGAAAAGTCTATCCAGCGGCTCGTCGAGCGATCATTATCGCACACCCTCTTTACTTTATCAAAGCACACGATCTTGCAGTCTTTTTTGCCATTTGAGCCACATCTTGATTGCCATTGTTTTCCCAGGCTTTCTTAGGTCTCTTTGAGCTATCGCAGCCTTCTGTTTGTCTCTTGGCTTTCTTACTCGACCAAACCAGACCCTTTGCTCATCCGACATAAAAACAGTCATCGCTGCCAATATTTCGCTGTTGGACACCCCCGGTTGCTTTATCGCTTTGCCCCTGTTGTTACAATTCTTGCTTCGTGATCGCCCAACATGTCGAACCCTAATGATGAAAACCTCGCCCGCCAGGCCCAGCAAATGAACCTGAACCAGCCGCAGCAGCAGCAGCAGCAGCAGCAGCAACAGCAACAGCCCGCCGCCCAGGCTCCAGGCTTTCACCCTGGCGGTGCCTCTTTCCAACCAGGCGCCTCCAGCTTCACCCCTGGTGCTTCCAGCTTCACTCCTGGCCAGTATGGCAACATCTATGGCCAGTACGGCAACCAGCAGCAGGGCGGCTACTACCAACAGCAGAGCGGCTACTATCCTCAGTACGGTCAAGCCGGCTATCAGAACCAGGGCAACAACTATAATCAGTACAGCCAGGGCGGCTACAGTATGTTTAATGCCTATCGCCTGATCTCTAACTTTGCTTTGTCTTCCATGTGTAAGTCAACAACTCTCTAACCAAGTTTCTCTACCAGACAATCAACAATATTCTCAATATGGCCAGCAGCAGTACCAACAACAGCATAGAAACAACAACAATAACAACAGCAACAACAATAACAACAACAACACTAGACAGAATGCACCGGCTTCTGTCCCCGCTGCTTCAGCCTCCGCTGCTCCATCTGCACCCAAGGTCCTGAGTATTGGTGGCGACTCCAAGCCCAAGGTCCTAAGCATCGGCGGTGATGCTAAGCCCAAGGTTGCCAAAGTCCTAAGCCTCGGCACCCCCGCGGCTGCCAAAGAGGAGCCCAAGGAGGAAACCAAGAAGGACGAGCCTAAGGAAGAGTCGAAGAAAGAAGAAGTCAAAAAAGAAGAGCCTAAGAAAGAAGATGCCAAGAAGGAAGAGCCCAAAAAGGAGGCTCCCACAAAGACCGCTGCCAAGAAGACTGCCAATTCCGCCTCAGGAACCTCTACTCCTGTCGTCTCTCGCCAGATCGACGCTGTTGAGAAGGAACAGACTGCCGATGTTGATCAGGAAACTTTGGAAGGTCTGTACGGCAAGGAGCACGTCAACATTATTTTTATCGGCCACGTCGATGCCGGAAAGTCGACTCTAGGTGGCTCTATTCTCTATGCTACCGGTATGGTTGACGAGAGAACTATGGACAAGTACAAGCGCGAGGCAAAGGAGCTTGGTCGTGAGACCTGGTACTTGTCATGGGCCCTGGATTTGACCAAGGAGGAGCGTAGTGCTGGTAAGACTGTCGAAGTTGGCCGTGCCTATTTCGAGACTGAAAAGCGTCGTTACTCGATCCTGGATGCGCCTGGTCACAAGACATACGTGCCCAGCATGATTGGCGGTGCCTCGCAGGCAGATGTCGGTATTCTGGTCATCTCGGCTCGCAAGGGCGAGTACGAGACCGGCTTTGAGCGTGGCGGTCAGACCAGAGAGCATGCCATGTTAGCCAAGACCCAGGGTGTCAACAAATTGATTGTTGTCATCAACAAGATGGACGACCCTACTGTCGAGTGGTCGGAGGATCGTTTTAAGGAGTGTACCACCAAGCTATCCCAGTTCCTTAAGTCTACTGGCTACAATCTGAAGACTGATGTCTTCATCATGCCTGTCGCTGCTCAGATCGGAGCTGGTATTAAGGAACGCGTTGACCCCAAAAAGTGCCCGTGGTACAGTGGTCCATCTCTACTGGAATACCTGGACAATATGAAGTCATTGGACCGCAAGCTCAACGCCCCCTTCATGATGTCTGTCAATGGCAAGTACCGTGATCTAGGCACCATGGTTGAAGGCAAGATCGAGGCCGGCGTCATCAAGAAGAACATGAGCCTGGTTATGATGCCCAACAAGCAGTCTGTGGAAGTTTCCGCCCTTTACACTGAGACTGAGGATGAAGTGCAAATCGCCCAGTGTGGTGAGCAGGTGCGCGTCCGCCTTCGCAACATTGAGGAAGAGGAGGTCCAGCCCGGCTTTGTGCTTTGCTCACCCAAGCGTCTTGTACACAACGTGTCGACCTTTGAGGCCCAGATCAAAATTCTTGAGCTCAAGTCTATTCTTACCAGTGGCTTCAACTGCGTGCTACATGTGCACGCTGCTATTGAAGAAGTTACGTTTGATTCCTTACTTCACTCTCTTCAGAAGGGCACCAACCGCCGGAGCAAGAAGCCCCCTACTCACGCCAAGAAGGGTGATAGCATCATTGCCCGTCTCAAGGTCATTGGCGGCGTTGGCTCTGTGTGTGTGGAAAAGTTCGAAGACTACGCCCAAATGGGCCGCTTCACTCTGCGTGACCAGGTAAGATTTTAGCCTTGACTTACGGCCCTCCATATCACGATTATTGCGCCATAATTTAGTTACTGACTGCTTGGATTTAGGGCCAAACCATCGCCATTGGTAAGATCATCAAGCTGTGCACCGACGAGTAAATGCAGCGTTAGCAACCGGATGTGACGTCTAGAGTGGGGTCCTGTGTTAGAAACTGCGACCTAAATTCCAAGGCAGAAACCGGGCTTCTATGGAGGGAAAATAAGTATTAGTCGGTTGTTTTGTAATAGAAAAGTAGATACCAAGATCTACACCGAATAGCAGGAGCGGGAGACGACGGGGCCTGAAAGAATGAAATGAGAACATGGCGTCCGATGCATTTCTTTCTACAGTAAGCTATGATGGTGCTTCTTGCTCGGTCTTTGGTTGTTTGTCAAGTGGTGTAGGTGTAGAACTGGCAAGGCAATTATCTTGAACTATATGGTGGAAGGATATCAAGTCCTTGCTCTCTTTCAATGGTACTTTTTTTTTCTTTTCTTTTTGCTCAAAACATGGTAGGCATGGCCTTCACTGCGATGTAACTAATCTCTCACAAGCTAATCTAGTGCCTCTACGATATGTCCTGTTTGGCAAAATACGTAATGTATCTTGACATAGCAGAAACAGCCAATCAACAACTCATTGCATGCATGAGGCCTGAAATAGACAGGTCAATTTATGTGAGAGTTCAACTGTATGGTATGCTCAGTCGAATCCCGAAATCTTCCGACCAGGCATCCAGGCGCACAAGGGAACTTATCAAGGAAGCGGAACTTGGCATCCTAATGAACGGGTTGCTGAAACTAGCTCAATGCTAAGCTAAGGAGGGCGGCTTTCTCCAGGTCCGTGTATTTCGGCGGTGAGCGCTCGGGAAGAAGAAGATGCGCCTCAAGCAGAGAATCACAAACCATGAGGGAAAGATGCAGGGAGAAGAAAGGCTCTGTGGTTGCAATTCACCGAGGTAGAGCAAAGCTTCATTTCCAACTATTGCGATATCGATGTGCCTTGCAAGATGCCGATATCACTCATCGTTTCATCAGCGGCCCACGTACACTGACACCCCTTGAGGATCGTTCAAAAATGACAAGCACCCTTCCCCAGATTCTCGGCTTGTTTACTAGAGCCTCATCTGTCAAGAAAACGAGGCACGATAATAACTCGGAGTGCTGAATATACGCGCCGGCATTGGTTAGTTTCCTAGCAGCATGGGCAGACTTGGAAAACGAGGTGTGTGTGTAGATAGATTAAGCAGGCGAGTGACCATTGGCTGTGACTGTCACGTAGGAACTCAATATCCTGACTACTGCTCAGTGCAGCTTTATCTGCTCTCGTAGGCAAAGTGTGTGCTGAAAGGTCCTAGCTTTGGAAAAAGGAAATCTGCAATCTCGTAATGTCCGCTTCGTCACTTTTATCAATAACTGAAGCTTCAAATATATCTGTTCATCTCCATGATAAGCCAGTCTAGTCTAGTCTTAAGCAGCACAACTTGCAATTCCAAGCTTCTACAGCAAGACGGGGAGTGCTATCTGTAAAATAAAAGTGGGGTCATTCAGAGATAAAGGTAGCACGCACAGGATTCACCCTCGGCTCATAACGGAAAGATGGAAGTTTCTTGTTCCGTCGGCTGCTTTTTGCTACTTTTTTGCACATGCCGTTTGTTGCATTTGCCAGTCGCCCAGGGGCTTGTAAGCCGGGGCAAAGCATGGGAGGAAGAACATACTTGCAGATTGTTTTCTGCCTCCTATCTCCCTGCTCGAGACAAAGAAGGGAACACTACGAGTTATTTTCGTTGTTGCCTAGCTTATTTGTTTTGAAGCGGTCTGGATACTATAGGGCGATGTGGGTATAATGGTGACTCCAAAAGAGGAAGCTTCGGCGTATAGGCCTACTTACTCTGCAATCTGAAAAGTCAGGTGCCCGGGTCACGA
This sequence comes from Ceratocystis harringtonii, assembly GCA_002018265.1. NCBI lineage: Eukaryota > Fungi > Ascomycota > Sordariomycetes > Microascales > Ceratocystidaceae > Ceratocystis > Ceratocystis harringtonii. Next base: position 15,198 of record MKGM01000037.1, on the reverse strand, counting down.
GAACAAAAATGTACCCTTTTTAGCTTAGAAGATCTTGTTTCTTGTTAGGGAAGGGGATAAGCTGGGGGCAGCTGCTTCCTGTTTTCTTTTCCGCCTGGGTAAGCAAATATTCTGGAATAAAGCAGATCCAGGCGAAATAGTATAGAAACAAGGGAGTTTGAAATTGACAGCTACGACAAAGATAAAAGGGAAAGAGTCCGACTCACCGTAGCCTTGGAAAAGCGTCTCAGTAGTATCCAAAAGAAACCTTCCTTATTTGTCACGCTCATCCGCGACATATTCAATAAAAGCCCTGATTGCTGTTCACACAAAAGGGGTGCCCTTGTTTGGTGGTGATCTTGAATGAATGTCAACGTCATGCCAACTTTTCACCCTGTCTGGGAACGAACCAACCTAAAAAAAAAAAGTCTGGGGTAAGGGTGAAGGGGAAGGCGCCAAGAGATTGTAGCCACAAGGAAGGAAGCATTGAGGGAGGGGGCGTGTAACCCAGCTTTACAGTAAAATGCACACCGGCCAATTAGATGCGTCGAGTTTATTGACCCAGCCATAGATGGCAAGGCTAGCAGACTAGGCTCTGTCTAGCTGGGGCGGGAGGAAGTCACTTGACGATACTTAAGTAATTCGTATACAAGGGCGGCCAGTTGAGATTTCAAGTAGCTAATATCAGCCCTGGCTTGAGTCTGAGCTACGTCTCGGATCAAAGGACCGAAGGCTGCACGCAAGGGCCTCGGGAAGAGTCGGGAACGTGATTATAGAGAGACAGATGTAGCAAAGATGTGTACCGAAATGTGATACACACATTAGCACTTAGTGACAAGACTAGAAGGAGATCGCGTGAGGAGCCATAAAAAAGGGCCAATGTCGACAACCCTACTGCCAACCCTCAAGTTCCATTGTCACTTTACCCAAGAAAGACAGGCTTGTCTTATTTTGATTTCTGCCAAGGAGGCAGGGAGACAAGAGTAAGTTTACAGCATGCGAAAAAGAAGAGTGTCATTGCGTCTGCTCCACACACTATTTCGAAGTCTTTACATGCAACTAGCCAGGCTCTTTATTTATTCTACACAAAAAACGTGGATTTCAAAAGGGGTGTAATTATCTCCTTGATAAAGCCTGCTCGAGATGGCATCCACAGCATACGTAACACGTACAGTACCACAGTGTCTATATTCTTGATATCGATGTCCGTGTAGGACTGCGTAATACCCTGGCGGACTCGTACTCGAGCAGGCAAGTCTATTGTCTCTTTCTTGTCACATTGTGCTTCATTCCGGTTTCTTCCATAGCATAGTTAAAGCGGCATTTACGTGACTACAAGTTAGGTACTTACCGCCTCCTAATGTATATGCTTATGTCATTTACTAGGTGCTGCTCTACAGCTAGAACCAGAGGCTATATTTCACAGCGGGCGCTTTTATTAGCAACAAAAGCCTATCACATGACGCATGGCCCGTTCCAGATCGCTTGAAGGACCTTTGGGGTTCATTTTACAGGAGGAAAGGCTAGACAAACCCATGCTTTATCCATCTCGTATAGTACATGCACGAAAACTAAATTCACAGCAGAGATATCCAGTGCCCGGTTCATCATATGACTTGACTCCTGTCCTTGGCTTGTCAAAAAAGAGTTGGCCTACTAATGGAAGGATCTTAACTGCATGGGTTGTTTCAGTTTGCTCTCGATGCTGTGAAGCAGCGGCCCAACCCCAAGACAGGCATCGGCAGCTTGGTTGCTAAACAGACTAGGAAAGAGGAGATTCCGAAATAATATCGCGTTCAGTTGAGAGTCAAGTTGATTCCGTGATCTCCCTTACCCTGTCCCCAAATGATGGGTGGCCCAGCGTTCAGCCCCGTTCCCTTCATCGAGGGCGGGCTGTGCACCGCGGATAGGAGAAGGCGAGCGAGCTAAAGCCAAAGGATCATAGCATATAGCTTGTTAGCCAGACCAAGTATGCGTACATGTAGACTTGTGTCCCCGTGGGACAAAACAGTAGAGGTGCTACAGGCAGCATTCAAAGTTCCGATAGTGGTATATAGCAGTGGGAGGCAAGCCAAGAAACTTGCATGAACTGTGCGATGGGGGCTGGCGTGGACTGGACATGGGAGCTGAGTGTTTGAGCGCAATCGAATTACAGACCTCGTGTAAGAAAAGACGATGTCTAAGTGCAGACGGACGTAACGCCCGAAGCACGCAAGTACACAAATACATAGGTACGCAAGTATGTGGGTGGGTACATAGGTACAAGCGCGAAAGTAGGCTTCTAACTAGGGAAGGAAGCTCTGCCGCGACTTCTTCCGTGCCTTCTCCAGATTGAAAGCGGTCCAAAACGGCTTCCATTTGCCTTGCCGTTTATTCATTTACTGTGGGGCACAAGCGCGCCCAAAAGTATGTCTCCACCGAGGCTGGCATGGGCATGTTACAAAACGTATGCTTACTTTTGGCCCCATACGGTCGACCGGGACTTAAACACAAGCAATTCAAGCCTATGAAGAACGTGTATGGCCATGGCTAGGGCCTGGACCCAAGCTTAATGCCATATATGGCCAAAGATTAGGTGGCAGGCCTTCAAGACACCCCCCCCCCCTGGTTTCCGTTTCTCCTTAGTTTGCTGGTTCCGAGGCGATTATGGTATATTCCAGTTCCCGATTCTCACCGGGGACTCCCACGATACTACTAATGGCACAACGCTGGGGCTGGCTGTGTAGGTAGCGTAGGTTTTGATGTAAATTTGTATAAAGATCAAGACATTCCCCTTTGCAAAAGAGGAAAAAAAGAAGCTTGGTCATCGACATCACCCCCATCTTCATCTCCCCATCACTATCCTGAGCTTTAGCTCTACAATTATCTCTACCACTACTGCTCTGCTTTAAATTTCTCGCCTTCTTCCATCTTCCTATCTGACTCTGGTCTTAGTCTCTTCTCCAACTTTGCTATTTCTTAGGCCGTCTTATTCGCCTACTTTTGAAAACGTCATACTGAGAGCTACTCGTCTTGCCTCCCCTACAAACTTATAAAATCCCTTGCACATTCACCAGTGAGTATTTCGACTCTCCTTCACACCCAAAATCCCGCCATTATTCACAATGTTTTATCGCAAATATCCCAATCCCAGATTTGCTAACCCACGGCTCCAAGTGATTGCCAGCAATGTCAACAAGACCGGCCTCCACCCTGCTGGTGTAGAACCGCACCCGGTACACACTGAGATTGGTAAGTCTCGAGTCTTTGTCTTCCTCTGCTTCCTACTGCTGTCCCGTAACACATGTCTAACATCTAATAGAGGAGGAGCTGCACGAAAAGGCCCACATCGACTATGACCGTGTTGCTATTGTCGCCAATGCCTCTGTAGCCTCACTCTACGAGGACGCTCTGGTCTACGAGACCGGCACTGCCATCATTTCCAGCGGAGCTCTAACCGCCTACTCGGGCGCGAAGACCGGCCGCTCGCCCCTCGACAAAAGAATCGTCAAGGAGCCTTCGTCAGAGAATGACATATGGTGGGGTCCCGTGAATAAGGCCATGTCTCCTGAGGTAAGCAAAAAAAACCCCGAAACCTGCAGATACCCCTGCAGGCTTCCGGTGTAGCCCCACATCGGCTTCCCCACATTTGACGTACCTGCCGCTTTTAAAGCTCAACACTAGAAGACTCACGCGTCACGTTACCCTCTCATTTCTGTGAAAAAATTTCGTCGCCTTTTGCTAACGTGCTTGCTTTTTTTTCTTTGCTATCTAGACTTGGAAAATCAACCGCGAGCGTGCCGTTGACTACCTCAACACTCGCAACCGCATTTACGTCGTCGATGGCTATGCCGGCTGGGACGAAAAATACCGTATCCGCGTCCGGGTTGTGTGTGCACGTGCTTACCACGCCCTATTCATGCGCAACATGCTGATCCGCCCCCCTCCTGAAGAGCTCGAGCACTTCCACCCCGACTACACCATCTACAATGCCGGCTCGTTCCCTGCCAACCGTTACACTGAGGGCATGACGTCAGGCACGTCAGTAGCTATCAACTTTGCCGATAAGGAAATGGTCATTTTGGGCACCGAATACGCTGGCGAGATGAAGAAGGGTGTATTCACTGTGCTATTCTACGAAATGCCCATCAAGCACAACGTCCTGACTCTCCATTCCTCGGCTAACGAGGGTAAGAAGGGTGACGTGACCCTTTTCTTCGGCCTGTCAGGCACTGGAAAGACAACCCTTTCCGCTGATCCCAACCGTGCCCTTATTGGAGATGACGAGCACTGCTGGAGTGACAATGGCGTGTTCAACATTGAAGGTGGCTGCTACGCCAAGTGCATTGGCCTCTCTGCGGAGAAAGAGCCTGATATCTACGGTGCTATTCGCTACGGCTCTGTTCTTGAAAACGTTGTCTTTGACCCTGTGACGCGTATTGTTGACTATGATGACTCTACGCTCACCGAAAACACCCGGTGTGCCTACCCCATCGAGTACATTAGCAACGCCAAGATTCCTTGCCTATCAGAAAGCCATCCTAGCAACATCATTCTCCTGACATGCGACGCACGCGGCGTCCTGCCACCAATTAGCAAGCTAGACCGCTCGCAGACCATGTTCCACTTCATCTCGGGCTACACCAGCAAAATGGCTGGCACCGAGGATGGCGTTACCGAGCCGCAGGCCACTTTCTCCAGCTGCTTCGCCCAGCCCTTCCTAGCACTGCACCCCATGCGCTATGCCTCGATGCTGGCTGACAAAATCGAAACCCACAAGGCCAACGCCTGGCTACTCAACACCGGCTGGTGCGGCGCCGGCTACACGCAGGGCGGCAAGCGTTGCCCGCTCAAGTACACGCGTGCCATCCTGGACGCAATCCACTCGGGCGAATTGGCGAACGTTGAGTATGAGACATACGAAATCTTCAACTTGAAGGTTCCTAAGTCGTGCCCCGGCGTGCCAGCAGAAATTCTGAACCCCAAGACTGCATGGACCGCGGGCGCTGCGAGCTTCGAAGCCGAGGTGGTCAAGCTGGCCACTCTGTTCAATGAGAACTTTAAGAATTACGCTAGTGAGGCGACAGAGGATGTAATCAAGGCCGGCCCTACTGTTTGAGCACAAAAGCAGAGAATGGATGCGAAAGGGAGGCGTGGGAGGAGGATGGAGAGCAGGATAACAGACATGCTTTCCGGAAGTCGGTTGTTTCATGCCCTATTTGATCTCAGGGCCTTTGTTTTCTTGTTGTTGGTTTCTGATTTTAGTTCCATATATACTAGGACCTGTACATGCTTTGAGGTCTCATCATCATGGTTCATTTCGTTTCGTTTCTATTTCCTGGCAGTTTCTCCCCATGTCACAGAAGGGCACATAGTCGCAGTTCGCTAATTCGTATCACCTTTGAGTTAATTCAATACTTGGCTTTTGATCTGTTCTGTACTATGGGTGTGACACATTGTGTCTTTGCCTAACCAAGAGCCTTGCACTTGCTGTTGCATCTGTCCTATCTGTTGCCGCCTATTTCTGCGGAGCGCACATTATGTAATTCACACTGGCAAAGGGCCATACGAATTGCTTTGTGCCATGCTCGATCACCCACTTGCCATCCTCAGCATCTTTTGCGCCACATGTACGCAGCAGTAGCTCAACTTCCTCTGTTGTGCGTGTCCGTATAACTGACATAAAACCGTCAAAGACAACCACAAAGGGCAAAACTGGGATGATGTATGTGAAAAAGATAACAGCTGGTGAACGCCACTTGATTGCATAGATAGGTGCCAGGAGCAGTGTGCCAAGACCGAGCATCAGAACAGTTGCAAAGCCTGAGATAGAGCGGCTCTGCAGCTCAAAAATGCTGTTCAAAAAGGGGTTAAAGTCAGCGTACAGTGCAGGTCTTGTAGGGGTGGGAAGTACCAGATAGGTAGAAAAGGCTAAATCAAGACTCACGCAAAGCCATCGCTTGTCTCGACGGTATTCTTCAAAATCCGCCGGGCCAGCGTATCATCGAAATGGTGGAAGGCAAGGTTAAACAAGCGGAACACCTTCCCGCCATCGGCAGTCCAACGTTGTAGCAGCTGCCTAGGCACATCTCCCGCGTCGACACTCTGCTTCTCAAAGCCTAGCATAGACTGGCCTGCAGCGCCATGAAGCTGACGTTCGCGCGCATTTGCCTCATCAACAGCCAGTGTCCAGCCCCATACGTTTGGGTGCAAGTCAGTCATGACAAAGGGCACACGTTCTTGATTGCGTGCGACCAGCGCAGCGTTGACATTAGCTTCGATCATGGGCGTCGGGCCGCCAGCACCGGCACAAAAGTCGATGAAGCGGTATTGGCTGATGGCTGGGCCCAAGTAGTTAAGCAAAATTTTGGAAGTTATTTGCGACGGCGACTGGGCATGGAGGAAAGGCACGGCGGTGTTCCAGCCGACGGTTAGTGCGCTCTGCACATACGTGCGTAGAAAAGGCGGGAACCTAAGGGCAGGACGTTAGCAAGGATGCTTAGTGGCCCAGAAACAAGTTGGCAAGCTGGGTTATACCATTCCTGATCGTCAATCTCAAACACCTGTAGACGTGGGAATAACGGCATTGTGGGCAACAGTCGATGATTACGATAATGAAGGGTCTGCTCGAAAGAAAAGGCAGCAGGAATTCGTAGATAGGTATGAAGCGGGGTTTCAGGTTTTTAAATAGGCTGTAGAGACCGTATGTCTTGCTAGCACATAACGTCACGGTGTCACAATGTTACAATGAACGCAATGGTTTGGTAGTACCGCCGCGTCACAAGCTATCCCGATTGGCTACGTGCGATCCTGTTAAGCAAAAGCATGATAACAAGGCTGAGAAATTATCTCGTGGTAGGAGATTGGCCAAAAAGCATAAAAAATGGGGCTGGCTAGGTTTGGTCATGAACGATTCGACATTGATAGCGAGCACACAAATGGCAAAGCAGGAGGGAACTACGTAGTTGCCTTTTACAAGGCTACATACAAAAATGGACAAAACTAAGAAGGGGCAACTACCTGAAGTGCGCAATCCCAATTTGATACGTCTTTAACATGGAGTTCCTTCCGAGAGACAACTACCAGCGAGTCTATAAATAGAATCTTAGAAGCCTGACATGTTGGTTTAAATATGCCGCAAGAGAGTTGAGAAGGGGTAGTAAACAGGATATATACATAATGGACAATGAGAAGAAGAAGAAGAAGAATAATAATAAAATCTCAGAACCTCAGGAAATCAGAAAATCAGAAAATCGGCAAACAAACAGACAGGCAGCCCATGTGTAAGGAATACAAGATATGGTATGGTACATTAGAAAGCGTGCAACGGGGAGACAGAATTACAGTCAATAAATGGCAAGAAAAAGAACAAAAAGAAGAGAAGAAAGCAAAATACACCGTCTCACCAGGTACTCCGCCGCTAACTGGGGAAGAACAAAAAAAGGAAAATACCCAGTGCAAAAGAAACAAGAGTCCAGCGACTCGCCTTGCCTTGGCTTCAGCTCTAAGCAACAACCCCTTCCTCTCACTTCGACTTCAACAAGTACTTCCACCACGACGGCCTTTTCTCATGCTCACCTGAGTTCTCTTCCTGCACATTGTGTTCGCCTACAATCGCCAGGAACACCTGGTCCAGTGTTGTGGTGCTGACAGAGTAGTGCTGGATACCCAATATGTCCTTGTTATCCTCGAGGAGAACAAGCAACCGGCCAATCGCACTAGGCGCAGAACCGGCAGCACTGATGCCAGCTTGTTCGTTAGCGGGGCCGCCAGTAGCAGCCAGAACGGATGCGGCGGGAACGGAAAAGCGAGTTTGGCCATGATATGTTTTATCTGTAGCAGGGCTGGTTAGAAACTGATTATCAACAGAAAAGAAAAAGGCGGGAGAAGAGAAAGTCTTACCCTGCATCACAGCGTCTGGCAGGTTTGCCTGAATCCAGTGCCGAAGCTGTGCCATCTCCTCATCACTCGTACGTGGGGCCGTCTTGCTAACCAGGTGGATATGCAGTGCATCACCGAATCTGGCTCTCAGCTCCTCAATAGTGCCTGATGCCAGCATGCGCTTGGCCATAATACCAATACGCCCAGCCAGAGCATCGGCCTCTTCCATGCTGTGGGTGGTAAGCAGAATACTCCGGCCAGGAACCGTATTCTGCAGAGTCTTCCACATGATCCGCTTAGCCGCTGCATCCAGTCCTGATGAGGGCTCGTCGAGCACTACAACACCAGGGTTGCCCATAAGTGCGATACCAAGAGAAAGCTTGCGCTTGTTACCACCAGATAGTGCATGTGCAGGGCGCGCAGCAAAGGCACCAAGACCTACAGCAGAAATAATGGCAGAGACACTATGCTCCATGTCAGGGACACCGCGCACACGGGCATAGAACTCAAGGTGTTCCTTGACGGTCATGTGATCGATAGCGTCAAACTGAGGACACACGCCAAGGTGGGAACGCGCAGAAACCAAGTCTCGAGTGACAGAAAAGCCCTCCACCAAAACATCACCGCCGTACTTGCCCGACGGACGCAAATCACCGCGAATCATGGAGATAGTTGTCGATTTTCCAGCTCCGTTGGGACCAAGTAGGGCATATACCTCGCCTTTATGAATGTCAAACGAAATGTTATCAACAGCCGTATTCTTGCCAAATGACTTGGTCAGATTTTTCACCTGCAGGCCAACTGAGCTGCCGGGCTTTTGAAGCTCCAAATATGGACCCTCTTCAGTGTCGGCACTTGGCTTGGGTGTCTTGCCGCGCGAGAAGACCTTGCGGAACCACGAAGCAGTACCACCGCCGTCAACAGACAGCAGAATTATGGTGTACAAAATAGTTTGCAGAAACAGGTACAAAATAGGGCCGCCGTAGTACTTCATGGCGGCGGGGTTGCTAGCAAGCTGCTGGTTATCGCAGGTAGTAGAAAAGATGTTGAGGGCTACAAACAATGCGCGGATAAGACTACCAACAGGAGCAAATGCCGACGCAATGTAATGCACCAGCAAAAGCTGATCATCAACCTTGGTTACCGAGGCGAAGGCGAGAGTCGACATATAGGCGATGAAATATACAGCGAACACTAGTAACTGGAAGCCGGCGGCATAAGCGTACGTACCCAGCTGTGTTTTGACGAAAAGCGAGGCTATATATCCCAAAAGTGTTGAAGCCAGACCGTAGAGCACGAGAATCAGAAAGAGATATCCAACGTGGAACCACGCATCGGACATGGCAACCCAGATGACAATGACGACGACACTAGAAGCAGTGAAAACCAAAAAGTCTGCAGCAGTGTAGGCAAGCCAAAGGGCACCCGAGCGGACACCGTTGGAGTACTCAAAGCTACGAATCAGAGAGCGTCTCTCGATATTAGGGTAAAGAGCAAAGAAAGCTGGCGACACAACTAGAGCAATGCATATATACAAGACAAGCTGCACGCTATCGCCCATAGATGGGTTCCAAGGTGTAGCGAACGATTCAATCTGCGTATTTATAGAGAGTCCTGACATCAATGAGTTGAACGTGTTCTGCGCTATTAGCGCATTAGTCAGGTAGTCATTGGCCTTGTAAGCGAGCATGGCGGTATCAGAGGATGATGAAGGGATGAATAAACCACCAGGCGCAATAGAGCTGTAATTCTGTGTAATACCAGACGTAAACTGGGAAATAGTATCGACGAGAGTGTAGCGGGGCACAATTCCGTAGGGCGAAAAGCTAGTATTGCCAGAGTCTAGATAGGTCCGTAGCACATTGTCGGTGATAGCTGAGGACGAGCCGATGAGCAGGAGCGAGCCAAGGTCGCTGGCCTTGAAGTCAGCCTCGTTACCCTCATCATCAGCCGAGTCGCTAGGTGCGCAACCAGCCGAGTTTTGGTCTTTTATCAGCAGAGACGTCAGCAAAGCACCAATGATTGGGATCACGAAAGCAATAAAGTGCGGGATCCAGCTGGTCTTGAGGACTGTCAACCTCTTTCTAAACAACACGGCAACCTGGCGGAAGTAGCCTATAGGCTGGCCCTGAGTCAGTCCCAGACGTGAGTCAGTGGTAGATCCGTCAGCGCCTTGGTTTTCGTGTGCCAGAATTTCCTCGTGGGAGCCCTTGACAGACTCCTGATGGATTTCCTCGGCCATGCGCAAAAACACGTCCTCGATGGTTGGACCAGAGAAGCGGTAGTCATTCAGACCAATATTCTCTAATTCCCGAATGACTTGTGCAGCAAGAGCAGATGACGGTGCTATATACGTCACTATATCAAAGGCCACAACTCTCTCGACACCCGCAATTTCGGGCGCCATGTTTGTATGGCCGTGAGTCGTTACGTGCACACGGTAGCCACCACCCAGCGTATCCTTGAGTTTGGCTGAGGCGCCCTTGGCTTTCAGCACGCCCTTGGACAGAACAGCGATTTGGTCGGCTAGAAGATCGGCTTCGTCAAGAAAATGCGTAGTCAAGATGATCGTTCTCTTTCCGCGCTCAGCCAGCAGAATATCCCACACCTTGCGTCTACTCAGCGGATCAATGCCACTGCTGACTTCGTCTACACAGCAGACAGCACTTCCACCCGTCAACATCATGCCCAGCTGCAGTTTGCGCTTTTGGCCACCAGAGAGAGTACTAGACAAGGCCGTCCGCTTTTTCCCAAGGTCAACGGCTTCGATCAGAGCACGAATTTCTTCTTTAGTTGCCCGATTATTAGGAGACTTGAGACGGTTGAAAATGAAAATGTGCTCTTCGACAGTGAGATCATCCCAGAGAACATTTTTCTGCGGAGCAATTCCCAAGCCGCCAGTACCGTCGATGGTGATGGAGCCAGACGTAGGCTGGTGCATGCCAGAAATAGCGTCCAATGTGGTACTTTTGCCGCTTCCGTTGGCGCCCAAGAGGACGATGATTTGACCACGGCCAGCATTGAGGGATAGGTCATTGACAGCAGTCACAGCACCTTTAGGCTTCTGAAAGCAAGAAAGCATAGTGTTGAATCGAGAGGGTGTGTACACTTTGGACATTCTGTCAATAACCAGCGCCGTGTCCTTCATATCTCGCTTCTCAATCTCGGCAGGGTCGACAATGATCTGTCGTGCCTGACTGTTGGGGCCATATAGGCGGTTCTCGAGAAGTGCGCCCAGAATAGGATACACAATAGTGTGTATAAGTAGGAAGACCCAAAAGACAATGCCCACAATCTCGAACTTTCCCCTGCCAGTCGGCGGCTTCTCAGTCAAGCTGGCTCCAATTCTTTCGTATTCAAAGCGGGACATCAGCACAACAAAAAACATGTAGGCGCATGGCGGGAAAATCAGACTAAGAATTGCAACAGTGGCAGAGTTGGGATCACTCAGCATCTGAGCCATGATTGCAAGGCCGCCAACCACAATGATGGTAGTGTTTCCACTGATCTGAGCACTCTTGAAAAAGGCCGAAGCAAATACAGAGAAGGAGGCCATAGATAGACCACCAAGAATCTGAAATAAGATTACTATCAACGGCGAGGTGTGTGTGAAGACACCCTGGCGCATAATGATGGCCCCAATAATCCAGGCGGGAAGATTAATAATGGAAAACGACATGTGGGCCGCAAACATGCGCATGCAAATACTGTGCCAACGCTTCTTGACAGGCATCATAGAGTCAATCAGACGCGACATTCCGGTCTCCTTCTCTTGTGTCAGGAAGCCAGTCAAATGGTAGGTGATGAGAATCACTCCGGCAGTAAGCACTATGCCCATATAATTGATGACGGCCTTCTGGTAGTTCTGCGTCACTTCGTCATCGCGCTCCTTACTTGTCATGTCGGTGTATGGTAGTGAGTCCATGGCCTGAGGCAGGGTTGTGGCATCGGAGTCAACAGAGGCAATGGCCGTATCAACAGCTTTTTTGAGGGGCAGCAGGTAGGTCTCGGCGTCGTTATCCGTCTTCTTAATATCAATGCGAGTAGCATCCAACGCACCATCAAGACGCAGCGTGTAGTTCCATGTTCCGCCAGAACCTTCCGATGGAGATGAGTGGAACTCGACGGCACCATAACAGCGGCTCACACCACGTAGTGAAGAACGGCACAGGACAGCCAGATCAGCAGCATCAGTGAGATTGACAGTCGTAACATCTGGAGAGGCGATAGTGGCAGAGATCTGGCCAATGACACTGTCAATGTCGCCGCCTGTGAGGCCGCTGTTCACGAAAGCGATGGTCCTGCGATTGTCATCGGCCGCCAGAGCGAGGGCTTCAGGCAGAGATCTGATGGGTCGAACAGTGCCCTATTTCGAGGGTTAGGGTTAGTTATTTATGGCCATAGATATTTGTGAGGGGGGGGGCAAGTAAACGAGAGAACCGTCGAGAAGAATCACCAGGAGCTAGGGCTGGGGCAGATGGCGTCATCCCTCACCAGTTTGCAAACTTACCACACCATACTCTGCTGGAGATGAGAACAAACTCTTTGCGAAGCTAAAGACTAACGTGATGATGATCGGTGACACGAACGCAATGACGATAGTACCCAACAAATGTCGAAACAGTAGAATGCGGAAGTTCTTGGACATCAGGGCCCATATCTGGCGTAGGGCTGTGGCCATGCTTTCGTGCTGTAAAAGATCGAAAGCTGGCTTTGCTCTTCTTTAGCTTTTATGCTTGTGGTGTGCTAAAAAGGACAGACGTGTTGTGCCAGCAATAGAAGCCAGAAAAATAAAGAGAAGACCTGGGTTATGTATGAGAAATAGAGAAAGGAAATAAATAGCGGAAAAGACGAGGAAGTGAAACAGAGAAACGGAGAAACAGAAAAGTTGGAATAAAGACGAGAATTAAATTGCCTGGTGGCTTATTTCTTAAGCCACGAATCGTTCGACAACACAAGACTCTCTTCCTGGCGATCTTTGCATCTATGCTACCAGGGGGGCCGACTCTTTATATAATACTATCATCTCACGCCAATAATCCATGGGAAGGTACTGGAGACAGTATGCCAAGACGGGCGCTGTTGTTGCAACTTACAGGTGCCGGAAGGGCAGAATACCGACCTCTTTCGTCTCGTCTCGTGTGTGCCCCGACAGCTCTGTCAATGATGTGTATGTCTTTCCTTGGGCCTGTCCTTGTCTGGAAATGGAATAAGCCTTGGCATGGATCTAAAGTTGGTCTAGGCAGCAGTAAAACGACAGGAAGCAGGCCCGACCGGGCTTGTTATACAGAAATCCTTCTGCCCTTCTTGCTAGTTGGCGGGCCATTCCTATCCGCAGAGAAGCAGCAATGCAGTGCAGTATAGCCTAGCTGGCGATCAAATACGAACCTCTCGTTGTTTTTGGCCAAGGCCAAGGTAAACAAGCGCATATGCAAGTAGTGCATTTCTTTTTCCCTCGAAGCCTCCGCAGTTAAGCCTCCGAAAGAATACAACAGCCAGGAAGGATAAGACATGCAAATCACCAAAGCCTTCGTCCAACCCAGGTGCTGGCTGCGCCAGGTCAAGATTGAACTTCAGAGACACGTACGGCTTTGCGTCTTAGCTAGCTCCCATCTTGATGACCCATGATCTTGAAGCTCTGGTAATATAGACCAGTCCAGTATAGTTCAGGGCCCAAAGTGTCGTGGGTTTTCAGAAAAGAGAACTAGACGGCATGGTGTATTCATGCGTCGTCGCTCTTGCAGCTGCAAGGATCAGGCCAGCAGGGCAGCCGATAATGAAACAACAAACATAGCAGCAATAAAGATGAACACATTTGGGAACAAACCCATCGCTTCTGTCGGTGGCTTTAAATATGTAAGCAACCCCAGTCACTAGATGTAGACCCCAATGGGGTCCCGATTTTGGTAGCCAACTGCTTCGACTTGGTCAGCAATACCATCAAGCAACACTGTGTACTAAAGCCTCCGGAGTGTTGTCAGCTCATAGTTGGACTACACGAATCCATTTCTAACGACCTCCATCAGCATTTATATTTCTCAAGAACAATATCAATGCAGGTCTTGTTCCTTGCGCTTGTGCTACAGTGACTTGGAAAACGACACATCCCCATGACGGCTGCCTAATTGAATAGAGAGACAACGCAACTTGTCGGTGTGGCGTATGGCCCTTTGTTGATATCTAGACCGACAGCTACATGGCCAGCTCTATTTGCCACCAGAAATATGCTAAAATCAGCAACGCTTAGACATAAAAGCCAAACTCTCTCTCGCAAATCAAAGGGCTGTACAAATACCAGAGTCCTTGGTGTCCGCATGCATTTAGCCCCTTTTCCCTCTCGTGCCAGCACAGCATTCGCAGGACAGCGACTTAGTGATCCGGGCAAAGCTAGCAAGCAAATATCCGTCCGCACTAATGAAACCAAATATGAGACTAGATTCTGCTAATGGTTGAAGACGACGTTAGGGCTAAGCCTACACATGTGCATCTGCGCAACTGCAAGGAACGAGCAGACGAAGCGTCTAACCAGAGGGGGACTCTTTGCTGACACCAAGGCACCTACCTATCTATATTAAACATGATCCCTCACTTGGACGATGTAATAGCTGTCCTGTGGCCAGGCAGACAGATTCTTCTAGTATAGCAGGAACCCCTCCCATCCTGCTCCTTGTCCTGAGACTCTCCATCGTAGACTTTTGTGGTTGGCTGTGTGGCGGATTGTGTCACTTCTCTAGAGTGTATACAAGAGAGTAAGTTGCCATCAGGTCACACTGCCTCTCTGCAGTCTCGCCTCCCCCCTTTGGATTTCAGTCCATCCCAGCTCATGTGTTTGCATACATGGGCTCTACATGTAGACACCAGAGACAGACAAAGGCAAGGATGGAGGCAGATATTGACGCAGACATGGAAAACGGAAGCAGTAAGCTTCACTTTCCCCCTCCCTTGGCTTCCCCCGATTCGCTTATTCAACTAGCTAAGCCTAACTTATCTCTCCATAGCGTCAATGGCAACTTCATAAAATCTGTGTGCCATGCCGTCACTTGTTTGACCCCTTGTTTTTCTTGTGAAATCTCCGACGCTTGTTATTGGCCGTCTGCCGTCATCTGGGCAAAATGCGCCTATCCTTCACCATGCCCCTTGTACGAATACATCTGTCCGTCGATTATTTTTTAAAGTAGGCGAGTGGCTGAGCAGGCAAGATAGGAGACATCCCTGACACATGCGGAGGGTTTCTGTCTCGCCTTCCCTCTCCCCTTTCACGTTCACCCACCCACACACAATCCAGTGGATTTGATTTGAATTTATTTTTCGTCTACTGGAATCACCGAGATCAAACGACGCCGGATTGGTTACCGGACA
>MKGM01000378.1:0-21677 GCA_002018265.1 Ceratocystis harringtonii | reverse complement strand
GGAGGGGGGAGGGGGGAGGAGACGCATGTTGACGAGAATAAAAGGTAAAAGGAACATAAAGGCAAACAAGGGCAAAAAGAGAAAATTAATGTCGGTCCACTGTCCATTGAAGCTACTTTCCGACTAGATCATTTTACCAAGATCCGTCCAAAAATCTCGGAACAGTGGCTTGAGAATAACTTACAGACAAAAGTGGGACTTGCGTCTGAAAGGAGGCCAGCCTACAAGCTTTCCAGTCTGTAGGGAAGCTTTCTGTCAAAGTATTAGAATTAGGTGAACGGTAAATATGGCATATTTGTGGAATGGCATGAGAAAAGAGCGTATCAGTAGGCGTCCGCAGAAAAGGAAAATAATCATACATTGCTCTTGAAGATGTTTGAAATCGCAAGTACAAGTAAGGCCTGGGGATCTTCTCGACTACGCCCATCTCTGTGGAGACCCCCCTCCTCCCACTTGCCTCCAACTGTAGCGTTTAATGTCCCGCCCGGGAAGATGACAACGCGGAGAAAATGTTTGGGTAAAAGAAAGAGGTAACAGAAATCTCGCAGTAGTCTACGCTTATTGGTAGTTAAAAGGTGACTTTGTTATCGGAGTGAAGAGTGGAGGACATGGACAAGCGGGTAGGACAAGGGCTTTAACCAACTAAATCTTTCGAACAGCGCCAGAGAGGGGTGAGGGGAGTGAGAGCCGTGAGAGCCATGAGAGTCGTGAGAGCAGTAAAAAGAGCCCTGGCCTTTCGGAGTTGCAGATTGCTGCCAATGGAAACTTTGTGTGTAAAACTCTTGACTAAGGACCCGCATCTCCTCCGTTATATACCTGGATGTCTTGAATATGAAGACTGAAAATAAAAACCACCATCTATAACAGTTATGTGGGATCATCAAGGCTTCATATCGAACCATCTGGCTTCACCAATACATCAGTATTGCCTGTTATTTATGCGCCATATCAAGGAAAAAGAGAAG
Organism: Ceratocystis harringtonii; assembly: GCA_002018265.1. Lineage (NCBI taxonomy): Eukaryota > Fungi > Ascomycota > Sordariomycetes > Microascales > Ceratocystidaceae > Ceratocystis > Ceratocystis harringtonii. The sequence goes on along the minus strand of MKGM01000378.1, from coordinate 20,712 downwards.
AGGACTTGTGCGAAAAGGAGCCACCAACAGGATGCGGCCTTCACACCATGATGGATTAGGCAACCACCCACTCCAAGCACTTTTTCTCTTACTGGACAGAAAGGAGAAAATGAAACAATCTTCACCACCAGGCCGAATAGGATTACTTCTGGGATAGAAGGAAAGAAAGATGGAATAATTCTTTGAGAGGGGGTTGGAGCTCTAAACTGCAAGAGCTTAAGGACTCGAGGACTCAAGGACTCGACTCGGAGCTGACTTTGCCGCCATTAAAAAGGAGTCTAATGCAGTACCTACTAAATTGGGGTTACAGGAAAATTCGCCGACTTGATGTCGTAATTACCGTTTTCTCGCAGACGGTCCAAAACTACTAGTGGGTGAGATCAATTTTAACAGACATGAAGACCCGACCTACAATCAAACGCCATGTTGTCCGACAAGGTTTAGAGCAGGACATCTCAGGCTAGCAATCACAGGGCCAGAAAGAGGCCCAGGAACGAGTGCAAAAATGAAGACATCGCATCAAGAAAGGCCTAAGGGATGTTCAGGATCAAAGACAGTGACAGAGGAGGAGTGCGCATATTTGGAGCTGCAGCTAAGGGCGAGGGGAGGATTCGCGTCTTTAGCTTTGACTCAGTTTTATTCTGAAAGCTGTTTTATCAGACGGGACAAAGTGTTCTGGCAGTGCGGCTTCTCTGGAGGTACAATCCTCGAGACATTAGCGCATACCCTCTGGCTACCGATCAGAATAAAGAGTCAGTGGGTTGGAAATGCAGCCAAATAGCTGCTTTCTCCCTGCCTCGTATGTCTTGCGCCGAAAAGGCATGCCGTGCCTATCACTGCTTAAATCCGTAACGTTGAGCCCGAAATCTTCAAAAAGTAGCTCCATGCATATACCGAGACTTGGAATCCATCTCCGAGAGTAGACAAACGCTAAACTGCTGCAGGCTTAATTCTAAGAGCGGCATTCTTGCGTACGCATGTAGCGCGTACTGGGGATATAGAAATACATAAAAGTTACTGATTGATAAGGAAGGCGGAGTACCTGGCCTTCAATTTGAGTTGCACACTAGTGATCTCTGACAAGACGGGCGGACGCCTGGGATCCTACGCCAGGCTTCCTTGGTCTTTTTTTCCCGGCTTCAAGCTTTCTTCGGAAATCATGACCGCCGTCTGTACCTCTGCATTGTGTTAGAAGCAGGCAAAAGAAGAGATGCAGAGGTCCTAGAAGCTGGATTGAGTGTATGGTAAACTGGAGCTTTACCAAGTAATATCGCACTGGCGTGGCTTTTCGAAGCCGGAAGGAAAGCAACGCAAATATTTCTATCAATTTAAGATCAAAATGTTGGAGTATTGGCTTCTCGAGGTACAGCGGGAGAGCCATGCAAAGCCTGCAGCGCTGCATCCATGCGAAGACGTGCATTTGTACGTACATGCATGCATTTGGGTTAGGCGGGGGGAGAAAAACTCTTCGTAGCTTTTTTCCTATTTTGTGCTAGTGGCCGAGGCACGCCAAGGATATGACCGCCAACGAGGATCTGATAACACGAAGCAGTTTGTTTTTAGGTCTTTTCCGATGTCGGGCACGAAAGGTCTTTGCCGAAGAGAACGACAAAGCAGAGAAATTAGAAAAAAAAAGATCTTCGAGACTCTTTGGTACACGGGCACGGGAAGCTTAGCATATTGCCTCACATTTTTCTTAAAGATAGAAAAGTTTTCAAGAAGAAATTAAAATTGCTTGGCTTAGCTGTCAAATAGACGGCCAAAAGGAATTTGATGGTCAGTGGTCACAGCCTCAAGCGTTGTGCTTCGCTTAGGTAGAGAAACTGACCCCCGGAAGCACTGTGAGGGAATTATCTAATCTGATGGATCTGATAAAAAATAGGTATATGTGTTCGTGGGAAGCAATGTCAGATGTTTCGTCAATAATATACACTGGTGTGCTCCTTTAAGATTCAGCCAGGGGGGAAGCAAAGCGTCCTTGGTTAGCATCAAGCCGGCATTTGCATGTGAATAGCATGCAATTGAATTAAAAGCAACTCAAAAGAAAGAGTCTAGTACAGTAGTAGAAGATCCAAGGATATGGCTAGCTTAACACACGTGAAGCACCACCGCCCCGGTAGGCTCGCCATTAGGTGTCTATTTCTTTGGGAAAAAGAGCACACCAGCGTACACATTTATTATGAGATCTGAGGCACTACACGATGCTAGGTCTTGCGCCTACCTCCAGCTAACTTAGAAAAAAGAGCTTTCTAGACTCTCTAGAGGCTAGCTTTGGTATTACTGTATTTGTAGAAGTCGTGCCAACTGCGCAGTACTACTGCAACTTCAAGCCTTCTCCATTGCTGTAGTAGACATTACATTCGGCATTAGCTTTTGGTTTCGGTGCTATTTTGAGCCGAGCGTCTGTATCAAATCCCACCTCAGCTCCCTATTCACAGATAATGGGACTCTGGGCTTATCAATCTACAGTCAGAGACTTATTTATTTGCATACCTATCTATCCTTGTACGCATCCATGTACCCGTGTCCCTGTAGCCAATAAACATAGCACAGCGAGACCTCTGGACAAAGAGTAAGAGTCTAGTGCTGGTGGCTTTCACACACTAGCTAGACTCGAATCCTGCGAGAACGCAAGGGAGTGACCGGTGTTATTCGTTACGTGATATTAATCTCGCACAGGCGGTTCTATGGCCCGTTCTGGGCTTCTTTGGCACTTGATTGTGCCGGACTTCTCCCTGGCGTTTGCGTTGAATCGAAGGCTACTGGTGTGCTAACCCTACTAGTTTTCTAAGGCCGAGTTCTTCAAACAGATGAAACTGTTCATTTTTGCCCACAATGACCCAAGCTCTAGCACGAGGAAAAATTTCTCGATTTGGGAAAAGCAGAGAAAGAGAGAGAGTTGTACTCGGTGGGCTCGACGCAAGTACTTGCAGAAAGACTTGCGTCAATCTGAAGGTCCAGCTGCCATAAGCCATTGGAGTGGGAGTACGTGAAGCAGTGTCCAATGTTTAACTTGATCAAGTAGCCTACCAGCTGCTGAGACTGGAGCTGGATATGCGGGCAAACCCGCGGGACACAAAGCCTCGGCTGAGGGAGCCTTTTAGTTTCTGCACTGTTCTGGACCATTACGTGAGCTGTACAAAACTACTGACTGACACACATTCTCGTATGGCTTTCGCTACTCACCGTTGAGGTGACGGACCGGGCCGGCAACATGCCTTTTGTTATCCCATGGTTCTTTTGATTGTATCTTTTTGAAAAGCACACAGCCAGCCGGCCAGCCCTTGCAAGACTTAACATCCCCCTGCGGAATAGCCGAGAGACAGTGGGCTGCCCACCGAGCATTATCATAGAATGGAGAGCCGACAAAGGTATGCATGAGTCATCGGAAGCATCTTACAGACTAGACCCAGAACTCCTCATTATCTGGAGGGGAAAACAGGATTGAGACAAGTGCCTGACATGACCATGAGATAATAAGCTGCAGGCTGATGGCAGATTTGGGGCTATGGGGGTCATCCTTGCGGTGATACGTATTGTCGCTGCATTTGTTTCTTTGCCCGCACCTACGCTAGGAAGCAAAGCGTGATGATAGTCCATACACGCCTGCACATCACGTCAGATGGCCTCTTTCCTGTCCCGTGCTTGAACTTAGACTGCAAGCCGAGCAATTAGAAGCGATGATTTGAAAAACGCTGTCAGCTCTTTAGATGTTGTGCTATTGGCCGGCACGGCTATCATACTGTTGAGTTAGGCAAAAAGCCTGTTATGAGCCAGTTTCCTAGTATTTGGGTGCCCTGCTGAAGCAAGTGATGCTATGACAGTCTATGGGCCCGAACAGCCCATGCACGGGCGCCTGATACAAGCTGCACGCCAGGGAGGTACCTGCAGCAGAACGTTTTATGACAAGCAATGGGCTGGGGCTGGGGCTGGTGAGAAACAATATGTGCGTATGGATATAGATATGCACATGAATGTAGGCCAAGATAGGGTTGAAGAACGCATAGTAGTGGATTTTGCAATACGGGGCCAACATCGACATAGGCTGATGTAGCACTTGGATCATTAGTAATAGTACATTGGCAGCAGAGACGCACAGGCGGTGATGAGAATGTATCCCCAAAGGCCTTGGTTATCCGAGCTTTTGATGGATCGACGAGCGCTGGCATTGGCATTAGATAGGAAAAACGGCCTGAACTTTGGTTAGGCTTAGAGTGCGTGAAACTCGAAGCTTATACAAGGTGAGCGGGCGAAGAAGAGGGGCGTGCAGAATAGAGAGAAAAGAAGAAATTCTTGTAGCCAATGATCAAGGAGCAAAAACCAGATCGGGAGTATGTGCTTCTATTGGGACAGCCGTGTATGGTTGGATTTGAGGAGGGCGGAGAGGAGGAGAGCAGGAGATACAGAGAGGAGAGCAGGCTAGCGAGAGGGAAAAAGAGGTGAAGCCGTTAAGAAGCAGACAGAGGGGAGAGGCCGAAGGATAATAGAAGCCCTGGCTAAAGCCACGACAGCAGCCCGCCCTGCACCTTTTGTCCTACCCGTAATTCATGCACAAAAACAACCAAGCCCGAAACGAAGGCTCGCTTGCCCATTCCTCAGTGCTAGACGAGAGTAAATTTAGCCTTCTTTTTATTGTCTATTTAGTTATTGTTTCTTTTTCTCTTCCTTTGTTCGCTGCTTCGTCATGGTCTTTTAAAAGCTATTGTTGCGTGTAACTTGGGCAGGTTTCTTTCTTTTTTTCTTTTTTTCTTTTTTCTTTTTTCTTTTTTCTTTTTTCTTTTTTCTTTTTTCTTTTTTCTTTTTTCTTTTCTCTTTTTCCATCTTATTTCGCGCTTCATCTGTTGCTTGACGCTGAACTTGTAGATTCTCGTCTCTCTTCAACTTTCCTCTTGTTTTAAATTTCCCGACTGTTTAGAAATAGCCATCATTGCGCTGCTGGACTTCTGTCCCCGAGACTACTGTCACCAAGACCTTGCTGTTCTAGAACCCGCCAAGCCTGTCTCTTTGTTCCTTTTTATTCCCTTTTCTGGAGGTTTACTCTCTCTCAGCCTGTATCCAAGTCATGGCTGCATCTAACCAGCAACCGACTAGGGTCTCTGGCCCAGATCTGCTTCATGAGCTTGTACTTGATGGCTATAGCCATGCTGAGTTTGACACCGGAAAAATAGCCATCGAGGCGCTTCTCAAGGACAACACTGTAGACTCGGTGTCTTATGGCGAGTTAGACCATTTGTCTTTACTTTTAGGGGACGAAATTTCACAGCATCTCTCACTATGCAAAGACAGTCTGGGAAATCGACAGCCGGTGATTCCCATCTTACTGCCCCAATGCTTAGAGCTCTACGTCGCCCAGCTGGCAGTTCTGCGGGCTGGTGCGGCCTTTTGTCCTCTCAACATGGACACGCCTCCCGACCGGCTCGACTTTATTCTCAACGACGTAGATGCGCGTGTCGTACTGGTAGCGCCAGACGCGGCTGGTAGCTTTACGTTTACTCCCAAAATATCTTGTTTGCCGGTGCAACTCGGCGAGATGCGAGCTAAGGCTGCTGATTTTCACTCCGGAAGCAACTCCTCACGCGCCACATGCGTAATACGCCCTGGCACCGCAAATGTCCAAACAGACTCTTTGTCATATGTAATGTATACTTCAGGATCAACAGGTATCCCCAAAGGCGTCGGAGTGTCACACCGGGCTGCTACCCAGTCTTTGCTAGCACATAATCGTCACATTCCATCGTTTTCTCGTTTCCTTCAGTTTGCTGCGCCGACATTCGATGTCTCAGTTTTTGAAATATTTTTTCCTCTATTCCGCAAAGCAACTTTGGTCTCCGCTTACCGCCCAGCCGTGCTGGATGATCTGCCAGGCATAATTCGTAAGCTTCGTGTGGATGCTTGCGAGCTAACACCGTCTGTGGCTGGCAGCCTTTTGGTCAAGCGAGAAAATGCCCCAGAGCTGAAGCTACTGTTAACGATCGGCGAAATGCTCACTGAGAGAGTTATTTTAGCGTTTGGTGGCACGGAGGCCCAGGAAAGTATTCTGTGGGCAATGTATGGGCCAACAGAGGCTGCTATTCATTGGTAAGTGGATCGCTTGCTTTGTATTCCTATCTGTCTCATATTAACTAACAAGTTTGGCACAGTACTCTGGCTCCAGCTCTCCCAGCTCATGCGTCGCCGAACAGCATTGGCTTCCCTCTAGATTCGGTCTCATGTTTTGTCGTATCCGAGGACGGTCCATTCCGGGTACTTGAAATTGGGGACGTGGGGGAACTGGCTATTGGTGGCTACCAGCTTGCTAATGGCTACATCAACCGCCCGGAGCAGACTGCAGCTGTTTTTATTGACACGCCTTTTGGATTGTTATACCGGAGTGGCGACCGAGCACTCATGCGCCCTGATGGCACGTTTGAGTGTCTGGGGCGGATATCCGAAGGCCAGGTCAAGCTCCGAGGCCAAAGAATGGAGCTCGGAGAAGTAGAGCACGCCGCTCTGCGCTTTCCAGGATGTCATGGAGCAGTGGCTGCGGTCGTTAACCAGGTTCTAGTTTTGTTTTGCGCCGTAGAGCAGACGCTCAACAAAAAAGACGACGGCAATTTAGCCCCAGTCTCAACCCAGATTGCGACCGAGTGCAGAAGATGGCTTCCAACCTATATGCTACCTGGGGAAATTGTCACAATGCCATCTTTTCCCCGTCTTGCTTCAGGAAAGGTCGATCGCAAAACCCTCAAAGCCGAATATGTGTCTCGTATGGCCGAAGAGACCGTTACTGGCAAAGACAAGAGCCTCGATGAGTTTCAGAAACAAATTCTCGAGCAGATTGAAGAGCTAGTTGGGGCTTCGGTATCTGCCGAAATGGCGCTGGCATCTGCTGGAATTGACTCTTTAGTTGCTCTACGTCTTGCTGCAAGACTACGCCAAGACGGCACTAACATCCATGCTCTGGAGATTCTGCGCGCTAAAAGCATACTTGATATTGCTCAACTAGCTGCCTCCTCTACCCGACATGATACGGTGGCTGATGTATGTTGGAACTTTGATCTTGCGCCTGAGAATATCTCTGATGTGTTAGTGCCAGGAGAAGATGTTGAGGCAGTAATATCTTGTGCGCCTATACAAAACGCCATGCTGGCAGAAACAGTCAAAGATAGCAAGGCTTATTGCAATCAAATTTCCCTAGTCTTTGATTTCGGCCTCACTCTCAACCAGATCGAAAGTTCGTTCAAGGAACTTGTATCTTTGAGTCCCATGCTACGCTCTAGCTTTGTTGAGCTGCCAAATGGAGAGTTTGCGCAGCTTATCCTCAAAAAAGAAGTTCAAAGTGATCTGGTTAGAGTTGTTGATGGGAGAAGTGGTGGGCCGGCAGCCAACATCTCTATTGACCTCACACAGCCCCTTGTGATAAGTCTTTCTCAGTCATCCCCAGAAAGCGCGCCAGCCGCCTTTCTTCACATTCACCACGCACTATATGATGGTTGGTCTCTTGATATGCTCCGTGCAGACTGGTCGGATCTGCTCCGGTCCAAGTCTGTGTCTCCTCGGCCGCCGTTTTCCATCGTGACAACCTTCTTCGCCCAAAATCAGCCCATTGCCAAGTCTGATTGCTCGGCATTTTGGGCAAGTCATCTGAACGGATGGGAGCCTGTTGTGTTTCCTCACTTATCTCAATGGGCACACTGCGATAACACAGAAGTAAGCAACGTGTCACATGTGGTCTGCCTAGATCGCCTCTCCAAGTCCGGGCTTATGAAAGCTTCCAGAGCTTTGAAGTGTGCCCCCCAAACATTTTTCCAGACGGCACTCATATGGCTCCTGTCCCAGATGACAGCAAGTTCATCGGTGGTCATTGGAAATGTTTTTTCCGGGCGCACTATCCCAGTGCCCGGTATTGAGTCCGTAATTGGGCCCTGCCTTGTATCTTTGCCTCTACGTACAGACCTCTCTGCAACTAGTAGTGCAGCAGAAGCACTAAGTCTAGTTCACTCGACTGAAAGAGCTATATTGGATTATCTTGCTATGCCATTGCGGGATATCAAGAAAGTCATCCGAGCTGGGCCAGGGATTCCCCTGTGGAACGTCTTGTTTGCGTACCAGGAAACCTTTGTTGAAACAGAGTCTCTCGTTCATGAAATAGGCCATATGGACTACTCAGAGAGCGACATCCTTGTTGAAATTCAGCCTGCCGGTGACAAATATCTCTGCTCCATCACGTACAATCAGATAGTTCTACCAAGCAATGTTGCGGAGATTCTGACCAAGCAGCTTGAGGAAGGAGTATTCCTGCTATCTACACGCGCAGTCAACACCCTAGATGAGATAATCCTCGGCTTAGACCATGATCTTCTTTCCATCTACAACCCTGTATATGAGCCTCTTTCTCGAATCCCTGATGTTTCGGTTGCATTTGAGCAAGCTGTGGCTCAGGGTCCTCATAAAGATGCCCTGATATTCCTCAAGGCACCCGTGCAAGCTGGGAGCCCCCCCGAGATCGAAACTCTGTCTTACAGAAACCTCAGCTACTGCGCAAACCAGATTGCTAGGCTGATACAGTGCATCCTTCCGCCGACACCCAATGGTGGCGTCGTGGCAGTCATAATGGAGAAGAGTCCTTTGCTGTATAAGACGATTCTAGGAATTGTCAAGTCGGGACATGCCTACCTTCCTTTATTGCCATCTACTCCGCATGCCCGAGTTGCCGCTATTATTGAACATGCAGATGTAGGACTTTGTCTCGTTGACAGCAAAATTCTAGAAACACTTGGCCATTCAATCAACTGCCAGATTATCAACCTCGAAACAAGTAACTTGTCCAGCCTCCCCCAAGAGAGAGTTTGGCCGCCACTTGACCCCAACAGACCTGCTTATATCATTTACACATCTGGGACAACTGGCGTACCCAAGGGCGTTGTAGCCACTCATCTCAATCTCCTCGGAAATGTGGACGTGTTGAGCAAGATATATCCAGTCACGGAGAATTCTCGCCTTTTACAAGCCTGCAGTCAGGCTTTTGACGTCTCAGTCTTTGAGATTTTCTGGACGTGGATTTGTGGACTGCCTCTGTGTACTGGAACCAAGGAGACTCTCTTTGAGGACTTAGAAGGGGCTATAAGGGAGCTGAAAGTTACGCATCTTAGCTTGACGCCAACTGTCGCATCTCTGGTTCGGAGAGAAGCCGTCCCAGAAGTCAAGTTCCTCGTAACAGCGGGTGAGCCAATGACCGAAGGCGTGTATAGAGAATGGGCGGCGGGTGGCTCGTTGTTCCAAGGTAAGCATACACAGATTAGAAAGGTGTCTTAGTTATTAATCAACGACACGGAGCTAACAGCTTGTAACAGGCTATGGTCCCTCTGAGACCACCAACATTTGCACTGTCAAGCAAATGATGCCCGGCGAATATATCGGCCATCTTGGCTTCTCTTTTACTAACACTTCCTCATTTGTAATGTCGCCATCTTCTCTTACTCCACTACCTATTGGCTCTGTTGGAGAGTTGGTATTTGGCGGCGACCAGGTTACTGCAGGGTATCTTAACTCGCCTGAACTCACTGCCACCAAGTACCAAATGCATCCTGTGTATGGTCGTCTTTATCGGTCCGGCGATCTGGGCCGAATGCTTCCAGATGGGTCCTTGATGATCCTGGGCCGCATAGATGACCAGATTAAAGTCCGGGGCCAGCGGGTTGATGTTGGGGAGATCAACGGCATCATCACCAACTCCGGCTTGGGAAGTGCTAGTGTGACCATCTTGGTGAAAGACGGTCTTGTGGGCAGCTTTTATGTTTCTAATTGTGGACAGACCCTATCGGAAAAGCACAAAAGCCTTAGGAAGTTGGTCTTTTTCCTGTTCAAGAGCAGCCTTCTTAGCTACATGATCCCATCATTTATCATTCCCGTCGCCAGCATACCCTTGACTCCGAGTGGGAAGATTGATCGCAAGTCTCTGGTTGAACTATTCTCCCGCCTTTCCTCGGAAGAAGTAGCAATTTTCGGTACTCCGGTATTAGGAGATGAAAAATCTTTTCTCGAAGCAAGTTCATGGTCCCCTCATGAAAAGACTGTTGCTCAAGCAATTGCGACAGTTCTTGAAATTGATGCCAACACTATTGGACTATGGACGCCCCTCACTTCTCTTGGCCTGGACTCATTTGCGGCCATTCGCGTCGCCAAAGGCCTTTCCCTTTTGCTTTCTTGTAAGGTGCCTGTAGCCTCTTTATTTCGGTTTCCCACTGTAGCCCAGTTGAGTCAGCAAATTGGTTCCTCGTCCCACGCCGAGCCCCCCCGTTCTGAGCCTACTCCCGATGCCGCTATCGACAAGGGCTTTGTGGCACAAACAACTACCAATTTCCATGATAAAGGTTTCGTCGTCGAAGCTGTACTTCCCTGTTTGCCCCTTCAAATTGCTATGCTTGCTTCGGCCCACGAAGATACGTATCTGTGCCGTTCCACATTTGCCCTGAAGATTCCAGTATCCGATTTCCAAGCTCTGTGGAAGAAAATACATTCAATTCGCGGCATTTTGCGTACATGCTTCATGCCGGGCCCAAATGTTGAGTTTCCTCTCGTTCAAGTTCGGCTTTCTACCTCATGTGAGCTAGTATGGATTAGCGAAAGTGACTCGATAGAGCGGTGCTTTTCTCGCATCAAGCATACTCTTGGCTCTTCTGTGGGAAGCCTCAGGCCTCCTGTTGGTTTAGGCACAGTTTGCGAGAATGGGCAGGATATCTTGTGCATGCTAATGCATCATGCGCTTTACGATGGAATAGCCATGGATATTCTCTTTTCTGAAATCAATGCGCTAGCCTCTGGTATAGAGGTGCCCCCCGATGCGGACTACGGTGCGTTCTTGAGATCTGCATTGGCTCTGCCTACCTCTACCATGTCGTTCTGGCAGGCACATTTCGACGGCTTCACTCCGCATGCTTTTGACAAGAGACCAAGTACCGGGTACAAAAGCTCTGCTGAAGATTTGACATCAACCGTCGTGCACTGCAATTTTCCAACCCAGTTGTCAAAACTTGAAAATCGCGCCCGGGAAGCTGGTGTATCCCTTCTCCCAGTTTTCCAAGCCGCCTGGGCTATAACTATCGGGCTTTCCTTACAAATGGATGATGTTTGCTTTGGCAACGTTTTTTCTGGTAGAAACGTTGATGTGGTAGATTTTGATTGCTTGGTTGCGCCTTGCTTCAACACTCTTCCCTTCCGCGTGAACTTTGACAATCACTGTTTCTCACAAATCATTCAGCTAGTCAAGTACTTCCAATCTCTCAACACTGAAACTGTACCCTACACATTCACTGCTCTGCGTGATATTCAGCGTCAAGTGGTGCAGAGCATTGGACCGGGCTCGCTATTCAATACACTGCTGTTGCTACAGCCGCCTAGCTCCACTGGCCGTGACAATTCTGTCTGGGAAACGTTATCTGATGACAGCAAGATGGATGTTCCCATCGTCTGTGAAGTCCAGCTATCATCAAGAGCAGATGACTTTAAGGTTCTGTTGCATTATGATGTGTAAGTTAACTCGAAACTTAAGACGATCATTTTATATTTGTAACGAGATCTGTTCATTATTATAGTCCAAATACTAACATTGTCTCTTAGGTCGTTTGTTTCTATGGCCTTTGCGACAAAGTTGATAGAGATGCTGGCTTACGTATTGGAACGTATAGCTACCTTACCGTTTAGCAGTATCCCGAAGTTTGAGTTACTCCCAGAGTCTTTGAAGTTAATTCAACATCATGCGCCGGCGCTAAAAGCCTGCAAGCGACTTCCTATACCACCTACTGATGATTCTTACGAATGGTCCAGTACGGAACTAGCTATACGCGCTGTTTTTGCTAAACTCTCCAATCTTGCAGAGTCCAAAGTCAAGCCTTGTTCGACAATCTACCAACTTGGTCTCGATAGCATCAACGCTGTGCAGGTTGCGTCTGCTCTTCGTATGCAGGGGTTCTCAGTTTCCGGAATTGATGTTTTGGAGTGTCTATCTTGTGCATCTCTTGCTGAGCGGATAAACGCGGCCTCAAATCTCCAAGACCAGAAATACGACACCTCCGCTTCCTCTGACGCCATCATGACGCCAAGATCGAGTCCTGAAATGACCCCCACCACAGGAATTAGTGGAAGCCCTTCACGCGAAGAAATGATGTTTGACTGCACACCAATGCAGGACGCTATGATAGTGGAATTTATCAAGACCGATGGAACTGCATATTTCAACCATCTAGTGCTTCAAATAGATAAAAGCATAACACGCCATCAAATCAAGAGCGCTTTAGAACAGCTTGTTACTGCACAGCCTATGTTAAGAGCAGGGTTTGTACCTGCCGACCTCAACAGTGTCGGGCGCGCTGCGAATCAGATGCTAATGTACCCTTCCATATTAGTTCCACTTCAAGAAGGAGATAGTCACTTTGACGTACGTGCATGGAAGACGAGCTGCGCGAGATCTGTCCTAAACGATTTATCTTTACCCGCTTGGGCAGTGGCCCTATTTGAAGACGACAAAGGATCCTTGATTCTGGCCTTCGCCATCCATCATGCACTGTATGACGCAGCATCATGGCAAATGATTTTGACGGCATTCTCGGATCTTCTCCGCGGCAAACATGTTTCTGCAAGCCGCATCGACCTAGCAGTGAAGAAGCTTGAGTCTCTGCATGCCTCATCCTTAGTACAAGCTGAAGATGCGTGGAGGGAAATTGGCAAGGCAATGGTTGTAAATGACTTCCCCACATTAACCCCATTGTCAGTCTCATCCAAGAAGTCGCTGTCGTTATCACTGCCTCTTTCGCCTTCAGGTGTAGAAATAAGAGAAAGCATCAGAGACAATGGGATATCAACCCAGGCCTATATGCAAGCAACATGGACACGTGTCTTGGGCGCATACTTGGGTGAAACCAATGTGACATTTGGAGTTGTTCTCTCGGGTCGTACAGATCCACAGCTGGAAGATGCCCCTTTTCCTTGTGTAACTACTCTTCCCATTGTGCTGTGTGACTCTGTCAACAACAGAGACTTGCTTGAAGCTTCGTCAAAGAGCGCTATGAGGATACATAGGTACCAATACTCGCGTCTCTCTGACATCAAATACTGGGTTGGCAGGCCGAACAGCCGCTTGTTTGATACTATTTTAGTAGTGCAACGAGACGACAACCATGCGGGCTTTCCTTGGCAGATGCTAGAAGACGAAGGAACTGTCACGTACCCTGTTTCCCTTGAAATTTCGAGCAACGGCGCTGAGGGCCTGTTGGCTAAACTCATCTTTTGGTCCGATGTTGTTCCCTCTGAGCAAGCCGAGCTGATGCTCCAGCAAATCGATGCGGTCTTTTCGGACTTGATTCGCAATCCCGACGGCAGCCGAGATGAGCTCTGGAAAGATAACAAACATATTGTTTCTGTTTTGCCGCCTACTGTGCCTTCAATTCCTACACGCCATTCCTTGCTGCATGAGTTCGTCGAGAACATGGCAAGGAAGCAGCCTGAAGCTACAGCGCTCGAGTTCATCGATTCCATAGATGGCGACCGGGTAATGTCACGGTCTTGGACGTACAAGCAACTCGACCAGCTTGGAGATGTGATAGCAGAGATGCTAAGTTCGAATGTCCAGGCAGACGACGTCGTTGCAGTTCATTTTGACAAATGCCCTGAAGCTTACTTTGCCATTCTAGGCATTCTCAAGGCAGGTTGCGCATTCTTGGCTTTGGATCCGTCTGCTCCGTCTGCCCGCAAGCAATTTATTCTGGCCGATTCAAAAGCTGTACTTGTTGTTTGCGCCTCTTCTGGGTCAACTATTGACATAGATTTTAATGCCCTTCTTCCACTAGATATCAGCACCCTAATGAGTCGACCAGTCCCCGAGCGACGCTCGACCAGTCTTGCCCGGCCCGACACCCGCTCGTACTGTCTCTATACCTCAGGTACTACTGGGACGCCAAAGGGCTGTGAGTTAACGCATAGCAACGCAGTTCAAGGCATGAAGGCTTTCCAGCAACTCTTTGAAGGGACTGTTACCTCCTCCAGCCGTTGTCTGCAGTTTGCTGCCTTCCACTTTGATGTCTGTGTTCTGGAACAATACTGGACGTGGTCGGTTGGCATGCCTGTAGTTGCTGCACCTCGTGATCTTATCTTGGCTGATATTGAGCATGCATTGGCTACTCTGCGCATTTCCCATGTGGATCTTACCCCGAGTTTAGCGGCTTTGGTGAAGCCGGAAAAGGTGCCTAGTTTGTGGAACGGAGTGTTCATCACGGGTGGCGAGCAGCTGCGACGGGAAATTCTAGATTCATGGGGCCCTCTCAAGGTCATCTACAATGCCTATGGTCCTACCGAAGCCACAATTGGCGTGACCATGCGGCAAAAGGTCCCAGAAAATGGACGGCCAGCTAACATCGGACGGCAGTTCCCAAATGTCGGGTCCTTTGTCCTAGCACCTGGCACTGACATCCCAGTTTTACGAGGAGGTGTGGGTGAACTGTGTGTGTCTGGTCCTCTAGTTGGAAAGGGCTACCTCGGCCGTCCCGACCTAACGGAAGAGCGCTTTCCTATGTTGCAACCCTTTGGAGAACGTGTTTACCGAACTGGCGATCTTGTACGGGTTTTGTATGATGGGTCCTTTGATTTCCTTGGAAGAGCTGACGATCAGGTCAAGCTACGTGGCCAGCGCCTTGAACTCGGCGAAATCAGCCACGCAATTTGCGCCAAAGTACAGGAAATCAAGCATGCCGTTTGTCTTGTGGCGAAACACAGGGTAACGGGCAAGGACTTGCTAGTTGCCTTTGTTTCTGAAGAGGCCAAGAGCGCCGCAACTACAGCCACTGTCTCTGGCCAGGAACAGCCCTATCTCATTGACACGCCTTTATGCAGCAAAGCCAAAGCCGCATGCAAGGAAAGGCTACCTGCTTACATGGTTCCAACTTATATTCTAGGCATTTCCTTCATGCCACTATCATCTAACAACAAGGCTGAGGTTAAGCAGTTACGAACAATGTTTTCAGAACTGTCACCTAGTAAGTTGTTACAGAAATCCCGGCCACCTGGCTCAGATTCTTCTATTAAATCTTATAGAGGCTCTCTTGGAACTGCTCGTGATACCGAGAATACTATCATCCATGCACTCAGAAACTTTTCAGGCCTTCGAGATATTGACCGCACTTCAAGCTTCTTTGACTGCGGTATTGACTCTATTTCTGTTGCCCGATATGTCCGGCTTCTTTGCAAGCATGGACTCGAAGGTGTCTCTCCAGCCTTGGTCTTGCAGAATCCAACATCCGTAGAGCTCGCTGTCGCTTTGAAGGAAGCAGATGGCGCAGGCTCAGCCAAGGTAAAGGAAGCCGCAGAAAAGGTGACTGCCTGTGACCACTTATTTCGCTCGACTGCCATAAACGCATTGAACGTCCAGTCAGAGGCAATCGAGTATGTAGCACCATGCACACCGCTTCAAGATGGCATGATTTCCCGGGCTATGATCAGTAGAGATGGAGTTTACTTTAATCCATTCGTTTTTCGATTGCGTGGTGGACTGGATATTCAAAGATTGAAAGAGTCCTGGACCCTACTAGTGCAGGAGAATGCTATCCTACGCTCAGCTTTTGTTCCTACTCCGACTGGATATGTGCAGGCCGCCCTTTGGAGCGCAGATATCTGCTGGAAGGAGGCTTCTCTATCCGATGAAACTGGCCTATCAGGCTTGATAGCTTCTCTCCAAAGCACTTGGATTGAAAGGAATCATCCTGTCATACAGACGCCCGTGGAACTAACTCTAGTCACCACCCCAGCAGATAAGATGATGATAGTGCAAATTTTCCATGGCGTATACGATGGAGAGAGTTTTGGATTGATCCTTTCTAATGTTGCAAGCCGCTTGCACCCAGAACATAACGTTGATATCCCTAACTTAGTACCATCCTTTAAAGAGGCGCTATGTTACGGTCCTCTATGTGAGTCCCAGGAAAGCAAAGAATTTTGGGCTCACCACTTAGCAGAGTGGACGCCATCCAAGTTTCCTATGGCCCATCCAAGCTCTTTACCTCACCCATTGCCAGCGTCCGTCAAGGCAGAAATTAGGCTTGACTGCAAGCCTCTCATAACGGCTCAAACCAGTTCTGGGCCTTCATGGGCTGGTATTGCCCTGTCCTTGTGGATGTATATTCTTTCCTCTCATCTGCCAGGCAATATCACGACAGGCATTCTTGCAGCTGGTCGAGCCCTGGAACTCGAAAACACCGATTTTATCATCGGTCCATTGTTCAACACCGTCCCATTTTATCTTTCGTTGAATGGTAGAGAAACGTGGGCGGATGTCGTTTTACGGTGCCAGGAGTTTTTGGCAGGGCTCCATAAGGTCCAGCATGCCTCTCTTCGGGACCTTCAGAAGTGGTTTGGAGGAGGGAAACCTCTTTTTGAATCACTTTTTTCATTCCGAACAGAAAAGACCCAGAACTGGGGTGCTCTTTGGCAAGAAGTCGAAATCCCTGGGACAGAGGCCAATGCCGACTACGCTATTGCATTTGAGGCTACCAAGCTTGCCGGTCATGAGATGCAGTTAGTGCTTGTGGCAAAACCAGAGATTCTAAATCAAGCTGATCTCCAAGGCATTCTTAGTGAGCTGGCGGTCAAGATGCGCAGTTTTGACTCTCATTTGCCATTCAGAGTAGCCTTGCCCATGCAGTCTTCATCAACCACTATCGCGCAGCCCCCCTCTATATCTACTCTGCCTACAGAGATTCTGCTTTCACCTCTCGTCAACCTTCTCATGACCGAGTTCTCTCTCTTCTCCGGCATTGAATTATCAGATATCAGTCCCAGCTCTTCAATTGCATCACTCGGATTAGACAGCATTGATGTTGTTCGCTTCTCCTCACATCTGCGCACATCCGCAAACATTACGCTGGCACCATTTAATATAATGAAACTTGAAACAGTACAGGCTATAGCAGAGTTTATTTCTTCCCATTCGGCTCCAGCTTCTCTCCAAGCTGAGTATGAAGCTCAAATGGGGGACTCCAAATGGAGGGCTCTGATCCAACGCATTTCATCCTCTGCCAAGCTTACAGGCTTGTACGACGTTGAAGCAGTTCTGCCCGCGACTCCCCTCCAAGAAACAATGGTAGCTAAGATGCTGCAGTCAGACTATGAGCTATACTTTAATCACGATCTTCGAGAGGTTGCTGCAGGTGTTGACATCTGTAAACTAAAATCTGCATTCGAGACATTGGTAAGAGAACGGTCAATTCTAAGAACCTCCTTTGCTCCAATCTCAGACACAACAATCGATGTTTCCTTTGCGCAAACTGTCAGGAAAGGGCCATTTTTGGTCCAGAGTCTGGATCTTGGGTCCTTGGATGGCCTCTCTCAAGCGATATCTGACGCTCGCACTCAAGCTGCTGCCGATTGTGGTGTGTCACCTCTGTTCCAAGTACGCTTTATCAAAGCCGAACACAAGAACTTTTTCTTGATTTCTATAGCCCATGCTCTATATGACGGTTGGTCTCTTGCTCTACTCCATGAAGATCTCGTCGCCGCTTATCATGGCTGCCTTGGTACTCGATGCAGCCCTGAATCTTTCTTGAAGGGAATCTTCATGACAGAGTCTCAAGCAGCAAGTGACTTTTGGGGCAGCTATCTTTCAGCTGCTTCCCCCACTCTCATTGCCCCCAGCTATGATGCATCCGCAGACTCCTCCAGTGCGTCTCAACTGAAACTAGTTTCTCTATTATCAAGCGCTGAAGTTAAGAGCTTTGCCAAAGCTCACTCCGTGTCTGTGCAATCCCTTGGGCTTGCCGTGTGGTCCAGCGTCTTATCATCTCTGGCCTCTTCTCTAGATGTCACATTTGGTGTCGTCCTGGCAGGTCGCGATCTTGTAGGCGCGCAAGACCTCATGTTTCCAACTATGAATACTGTTGCTGTTCGTGCAACTCTGCATGGATCCATGCTAGAATTTGTCAAATATCTGCATTCATGCTTTGGTCGGCTGCGCCAGTTTCAGTCTTACCCTCTCCGGAAGGCTGTTGCTGGAGCTTTAAAGACCTCCCAGTCCACTGCTCTATTCAACACACTCTTCCTCCTCCAAAAGAAGCCCTCGACTGAAAGCAACAAACCTTTTCTTTTCTTGAATTCAACCGGAGATGCACAGGCTGAGTACCCTATATCGATTGAGATGGAGCTGTCTGATGACCTTGTTGTGTGGCATGCGTCCATTAATCTGGGGTTTAATATTGACAAGATTCTTTCCATGCTTGATAAGACACTAGCAGTATTGGTTTCCCGTCCTAACGATCGCATTGTGGAGCTCAGCTCTTCAATTGCCTATGGGATCAACTGGTCCCATATTCCCAGGCAGCAGTCTATCACGGGAGAGCTTGGTGATGATTGTGAGTACTCAACCGAGAATGATCTATGGACCCCAGCAGAAAGCATTATTCGTGATGTGTTAGCTCAGATATCAGGGCTTCCACTTGAAGATGTCGTCAAAAGCAGCACCCTCTACAAGCTTGGCCTTGACTCCATCATCGCTATAAAGGTCTCAGCTATTCTCAAAGAGAGAGGTCTCCACATCACTTCCCGCCAGTTGCTCACTGCTACAGATATCAAGTACATGGCTATGACATCAAAACCATTCCCCCAAAGCAGTCCCTCAGCAAAAACACCCCTCCTTAAATCATTCTCAGCTTCTCGGCTTGTGTGGAACCCCGATGTCTCGTCAGTAGCATCTCAACTCCGCATTCCAACTTCAGATATTGCCCAAGTTCTCCCTTGTCTCCCTATGCAGCCATACATGTTGACCGCGTGCCACCAGAGCAACGGCGCTATCTTCTGTCCGTCTTTCATCTACAATCTTTTCGGGGTATCCGTCGTCGATACGCCAATTATCGAGGCCGCTTGGAAGGCGACGGTCTGTTCTTTGCCAATACTACGGACTGTTTTGATACCTAATTCAAGCAAGGAGATTCCATTTATGCAAGTTGTCCTTAACCCACTTTCTCCTAGCCTCTGCGACACACTCCGGGTCTACCATCTACCCGACACAATTCCCAAGTTTGCAAAGCATGAGCCGCTTGTAAGAGCTTCAATCTCGGTTTCTATGAACAAAGGCTTGAGATTCAATCTATCAATCCACCATGCACTTTACGATGCCAACAGTCTGCCGGCTATTATCGAAGTTTTCACAAACAATATCCGTGGCATCCAGAGCAACTCGAATGAAAACCATGTCATAATAGATATGAAACCTTGGGAGGGCCTTCTCTACCGGCCACTTCTATCGACCGAGAAGCGCAAAGATTTCTGGACCATGAAGCTCTTCCGCGGTTTATCTCCCCGCAAGTTTGAAAACATCAAGCCCGTCAATCCTGAAGCCCGCACTGAATCATTCCGCCCTTCGTTGATTCCGGACTTAACAACGGCAAGAAATGTCTGTGCACAAGAAGATATTAGCATTCAAGCATTTGTTTTTGCCATTTTTGCACAGGAGATATCGTCTGCTGACGGCAGGCGTGATATTGTGCTTGGCATTTATATGGGTAACTCGGGTGCATGCCCAGAATTGCACAAGACGTTTCCCACGCTGAGTCTAATCCCACTTGGTGTTTCCATAGCTCCTGGAGATTCAGTTATTTGTACCGCAAAGAAGATCCAATCGGAGCTTCATTTGCTGTCTGATCCAACACTTGCACAGACAGGGCTACATGAAATTTACAACTGGACTGGTGTTTTGGTCCCGCACTTTTTCAACTTTTTAGCCCCAGCCGGTCAGTTTAGAGACATTGGGGATGGTGAGATGTCAGTTCGTGCTACGCCTCTCTCGCCTTTGAGCAAAGCAACAGCCGTAACACTATCCTCGAGAGACATGTGGCAGCCAGTCAAGGATGAATTCTGGCCAACTCTTTTAGAAGCTAGTTTCCAAGTAAGTGTTTTGTTGAACAGAATGCATTTCCCGTGCAACTAATCTCACGACTAACGTTGCGCCCATAGAATTCTATTGATATTGAAGCAGCTGTTGAAGATAATAAACTCAACATTGGAATCTTCGGTGCAACAGAAGTTTACAGGCATCGGGGCATGGAACAAATGGTTGACCGTGTGCGGAATAAGATAAATAGCTTTCGCTAAGTCTTGGTATATGCGTGTATGACTGTATGATGGAGTCGAAGAAACAGGAATATAGCCACTGGCAGTCTTCTACAAAACCGCCGAGTTACAAGTTGTTTATGAAGTTTAGTCAGAATATATTATAGCCTATAGAATTCTAAGTGGGCTTCTGCTCATAGTGAGATAGATATATTGAATCCAACTCAAAGTTAGAATAGGAAGTTATGCCACTTCACGAGCATGCTGCCAGCCCTTCAGTCAAAGATATCATCGGTATCACAGTCGGAGATGAAATACTAATCAAATATTGGCTTACGGAAATTTTCCTTCCTCTTGCTTTCGCAAAAGTCAACACTCAGTCATATGCTTTTTCTTTTACATGACACTGTTTGTGACCTTGTGACATTGTTGCTCTTGATTGTTCATGACGGTATGTTTCGGCGCCCTCCACGCCACGAATTCCTTCCTTGCGTTAGCCTTTTCATATGTTCAATCTACCCAGGGGTTTTACGGGAAAGATGTTTTATATCTACGGCCGTATTGACTTGAGACGATCCGGACTGGATCTATAACAGTTCTTGACATCAACCTGTTATTGTGTTGATTAACGTCTACCTACTGTTATTT
>MKGM01000377.1:0-21866 GCA_002018265.1 Ceratocystis harringtonii | reverse complement strand
GCCTAATGAAAAGTCCCAAAACAATGCATATGTATGTTATTTACTAACCGACTTCTGCAAATGGGTCCTGTCACTCCTAGATGATAGAACAGTGTAAGTATCTCTAGACGGAAACACCGAGGCACCCGGCCCAACTTTAGGTAGCTTAACTTAAAACTCACCGGTATCTCCAGATACTCTATATGCTCTTCATGGCTTGGAGTGCTTTTCGACAGAAAACTAAACTTCAAGGCACAGGCAAACCACGTGGAAAACAAGATAGAAAGGCCCACGCACAACTTCGGCATTCCCAAAGGCTGTAATCACGGTGCCCCAGTCCGCGAAATGGTACTGGTGATAAAGGTCTGTCTTATACCCACCATGACATACGTTGCAGTGACGTGTTGGACGTCACAGAAGCACGGGAACATTGGGAAGGCTGAGAATATGGCAAAAAGAGCAGCGACCGAGGTCTTAGACTACCATATGTCCTTGACTAGGGCTAAAAGATTGCCAATAGAAACGACATACCAAAACTTCCGAGAGTGGGACATGGGCGGCAGGAGTTACAGAATACAGGTGCTACAAATATCGGGTCTCTCCGGAGCTCCAGACTCTCAAAGTGGGACCTCGGATAGTCCCAAGTATATGAATAGAATTTCATCATCATCGTTTCCTCTTATAACCATCGGGGGGGTACTCTTGAGGTCTGGTGTCCCCCCTTTCCGATAACCGTTTTTCGTTCTCTTTGTTTTTCTTTGACACTGTCATTGAATTTGAAAATGAGCTATGGAGCTTCGAGGCCACACTTGCTCAACTTTGAGGATAACCTCGTCGTCGACTCGCCCCCTTTTTCACGACACTTTTCGCGTTCGCCAACTCCTTATCGTCGTAACACAACTCCAACTCAAGGAGTCCATCTTCATGTTCAGGACTGAATTCGGAGAGTTCACACAGTCGACACCTTTTCCTTTTGTTCTTGTTCTTGTCTTTCTCGCACTCTGTCATCGGACGGACTGGTGACTGTGACAAATCACTAGAGAGGGGGCTGCCTTGGGCCACATCCACACCGCACAAGGCGGCGACCACCAGGGTGGTGGAAGAATAGATCATGAGCCCTCGGATGCTCACACAGTCTGGTTGACTTTCTCATCGCTTGAGAGGGATTCCCAGACTGCACTGGAATCTGTTGTCTTGTCTTCATGATGTTCATGGCTTCGGGATACATGGTGCAGTGTTAAATGGTCTAGAAGAGGCAAGAAAAACTGATGTAGACACAGCCTGTATACCAATACATATATATTCTTGCTGCCTTGAAGAGGCTGGAATCCCAGGGTCCTAGGATCTTCAAGTCAAAAACCATGGTAGCGATCCCGAAGCAATAGCGAGATAAAACACTCTCAAGGGGCTACCGACTAATGCCCTAGAGAAGAGCCTTGGGAGAGTAATAGAGAGAAGATCATCGACACAGGAATTATGGGCTACGCACTAAGAGCCGAGAGAAGAGACGCTATACACCTCACACGGAGGTTGGCAAATATTGTCACGGGCGAATCTAAACTGTGGAAGGCACTTTTAACATATCAAAAGCTCTCTTGATGTCGTGAAGAAGGAAAGGCCGGTAGCTAGGTTGAGAAGCTAGTTGTGGTTACAGACCCTCTGAAAATGGGTACTTGTTTATAACAAATAGGCGGGCGAGCCTATCTGTGGAGGGAGGCCTTCCAGCGGAAGGCAAAATTGGGCGTAGCTTACCCCAGGGCTCACCAGCCTTGCCAATTCTTTACATACTGCTCATGGCGGACCTTTTCAAAACGTTCTAGAGCTTCGGGCACGCCGACGGCCGCTTAATATACGAACCATCAAAGCCAGTTAAGTCTGACCCCGGCCAGCTGGAGACTGACTGAGGACTGCAAGGAGATGGCTTAGTGAGAACGATATGGAGATTGATTGGAGCAAAACGGGATTTATGTGCTTGCAGACATGGACGCGAGGCTCTAAATACCAGACAGAACGTAGCTTACTCCTATGAAAGAGATGGAATGGCTGGGGGTCTGGTGGTGTCCTATCCTATGTTGTGAAAAGTAATGTCGAGTGACAATGGCCAAGACCTAGGAAGCCACCAATGCACTACGCCGGATCGGCCGAGTCTGCCACGGAGTTTCTTCAAAGTCTGCAATACAAGCGGCGAGAGCTTGTATGGTGCCAAAACTGACACATGCAGCTAGCGGCTACATGGTACCCCGCTGTGAACAAGACGTTGATGGAAAGTCTTGAGGCCATGGCCCAAGACGCAATTTGAGCAGCTCCACTAGTCTATGAAATCACGAACAAACAGGGCCTATACGAATTTGCGGCTTTCTTAAGCCTAGATATTGTCTGCCAAAACATGATACGAGCGGATGGGATGCAGGCATACACGCGCAACGCAGACAAACCACTCCCCGCATCTGATGACAATAAATGAGATTATAAAGGAAGCAAAGGCAATGATCTCACTACTAATCAGAAATTAGAGTAAGCGCCAGTTGTCAGTGGATTGGACAGGTAAAGTAAAAACTCAATGGAGTCTTTTTCCCCCTCTAATCTCATACGGGCAGCGGGCCTTGAGCGGACACTCTGCGTATACCTTGACGAAAGCAGGTGATAACAGCAGTGAAAAATAAGTAAGAGACTGTATATTGTTGTAGTATTGTACTAGCTGAAAGCTCCGGTGCCGACAGAAAACTGAGGAAAATGGCGATTAGCCGGCATCTTGATAGTCGAGAGAGCAGTTAAGATGACCGAGATTTCACGGGAGTATACGCAGCAGCGTTGCTAGAACTTTGGGAGCCGGTCGAAGATGCGCCGATTATGGGTCGACGTATTGTACATATGGCGTACTGAGGAGACGCTAAGGGTTTGCGGGTGAAATTGATTTAAAGGATAAATTGTGAGCATCTTGTAGGGAGATCGAAGTGTATCATTAGAGGTGTAAATACTTATATTTTATCTAGCAGCTAATTTGGCATTGCTTAATGATCCTCGTGGATCCAAGTCGGGTTTTGCCATGCTTTCTCCGCCGTCAAGGCCAGACAAGGAAATCCACCCCACTTTCTCCAAGATATGAGGTCAAAAAGCAGCCCATGATCCCGTCATGTTTGTCCACTTTCATCTTTCGTTCATATCCAACCTTCTCACTAGCTTTATATTGAGCTAGAACACTAACAACGATGTCTGGCTGTATTTTCTGTAAGATTATTAAGGGTAAGTCAAGAATAGGTAGAGGATGAAAGCCGGATATATTGAAAGTTGCTCATAGCGGCGAGACATCTATCTAACTAACCTTTCCATTAAATCTGCATACGTGTGAGCATTAGGTGAAATCCCGTGCTTCAAGCTGTTTGAAAGCGAGAAGACGTTGGCTTTTCTCGATATCATGCCCACCAGCCGTGGCCATGCTGTAAGTATACTTTGTAGACCCTGAATACGACCTCTAGTATTCAACACAAGTGTGGTGCATCATGGTTCATCTTCGCTGACTCAACATCTAATACCACACACAGCTGGTCATTCCCAAGCATCATGGCGCCAAGTTGGCTGATATTCCAGACGATCAACTGTCTGAAATCTTAGTAAGGGACTTCCTCGCCTGCAAATGTCATTGGAAGTAGCCGGCAACTAACATTGCACTATTCCTCAACTTAGCCAGTATTGAAGAAGCTTGTGGCTGCCACTGGCGCCACAGACTACAACATCCTGCAGAATAATGGTACCATTGCGCATCAGCAGGTGCACCATGTTCATTTCCACATGGTAAGAAATATAAAGGCAGATCACCATTTTATTCCCATCGAGAAAGTTATTAACGTTGAGTAATAGATCCCAAAGCCGACCGCCGAAGAAGGCTTAGTTGTTGGATGGCCATCTCAACCCACCGACATGGAGAAACTAAAGGTCCTGTACGAAGAGGTCAAGGCCAAGATGTGAACGAAAGCAAATGATCACAGGGATGGTGAATGTTGTGGAGCATCTAAACCATGGCGTAAAACCAATTGTCGCGGAGCATACTACAAGAGAAAATATATTCTGCTAATAATTTTGATTTTCCGTGTCATATCCAACGACGTTCGAGTCTTGTTTTTACAAATTACTTCTGGGTCGTTGCGGCCACTATAGTTTCAATGGAAAGAGAGTTTCAGTCCGTCAATTAGAACGCTAGGATTTAACTACTAATGCCAAATCATTGAAATAAAAGAGTCGACAACGGACTGTTCCTCGTAGCTTGTCTGATCTTTGGAAACCACAGTCAACTGGCCATCGCTCTATTTGGATCCGGTTGCTGGTATCCCTGAGACGGCTGTAGCGGGTGAGGAAGCATCGGAGTTGCTTGGGTAGTACGTAACCTTCCCGCCAGTATTGAGAACGCCAATGCGGTCATACAAGCTACGGGCCCTGATGTAAGGATCAAGAGTCCAGTAGTTTTGACGTAACTTGGCTTTAACTTCATTCCTTTGGAATATGATGCCTGAATCACCCTTAATCCATTTAATTGTAGATTGCTCAAAATCTTTGTAATACTGATCGCGCTCAGCTTGGATTTTGTCCCTGGTAGCTGTGTCCTTCATGAGATCGTTTTCGCCGTCGACAGGCTCGACATATTTGTAGGACCAATTTTCGGCACCATCAAGTTCTTGAGGTATCCGATCTTCAGGAATATACTCACTGAGATCCTTGACACTATTCACAAACTTGATCTTGTTGGCAACAACGGGGTCCAACCAGCCGCGGATAATCTTCCAGAAGCCTAGAAATTTGTTAGAGACGATAATGAGATTTCTTCTTGTACTGCCTCATCTTTGGCGTATAGGATGTAAGCTGCGGGCGTACCTTGGAAAACCCACGGAGCCTTATAGACTAGAACGACGCCAAGGCATTCGGGATAGTTGGCCTCGAAGCACTTAATCATGAACTTGACAGGAGCGTAGTCCTGAATATAGAGAAGTAGAGTTAGATTTAAACAGTAAAGTGCGCAAAAGATTCATCAATCATACCATGTTGGAGATGGAAAATCCAGTCATATCGAATACAATTGTCTGTGCAAGGAGGTTAGTGGAAGTTTAAGAAAATCAAATTGTGTGCACTAGCAGTGGACTTTGCTTACAGCAGTCTCGACAGGAGGCTGTAGCATCAGCCGAGCAGTCTCAATGAGGAGAACGGTATTGCGCTCTTGTGAGGCTTCAGATTGTTCTCCCTGATGATGCAGACGGACGCGTACAAAGCACAAAGGCCTGGACTCCTTATCGCAGCCATGGAAGAAAGCCTTTCCCATGCGGATCTGGTCCATCAGGCCTATTCCGTCGATTTTGGCATCCCCTGTGCCGCTAATTGAATCTCTCAGTGCACCAGAATCACCGTTGACCATGATGTCAGTATCAAGCTTCATCTCACTACTTCTCCAGCTAACGGCTGAAATCAACATGATCAATGCTTTCTCCACGTCCCACTTACGGGCACGGAGAAAACGCAACATGAGAGAATCGGGGTCATCATGTTTGATCATAGACCATAGCGTGTTGCGGAGAGCATCGGGCGTTTCCTTCTGAAGGGTTTCCTGGAATAGCTTAGTTTGACCGTGTTTGTCGTCTGCATCCGCCTGGGCAGTGGCTGCGTCGGTAGGCTCCTTAGGCTTGCGGCTGAACAGCGACTTCTTCTTAAGCTTTTCTTTCTCGCCTTCTTTAGCCGGGTCTGAAGAGGAACCAGGAGGGACGGATGTGCCATCAGTGATAGCAGAGATGTCATCATCACCGGATGTTACATCAAAGATTCTATATAGAGCGGACCACATCTTTTTGAGCTTCTCTTCTTGCTCTGGCGTCAGATTGCCTACATGGCCTGACGGGATAGTGGTAGATGTCATACTAGTTGTATTTTCTGCCGGTGAGGAAATATGTATTGGTGATTGGGACACACCGAATGGAGATAGGAGGTAAGCGGTAGCAGCCAGCGAAATGAATAAAGCTGTTACAAAGCTGAAAGCTGATGGAGAAATAGAAGAGTGGAGACGTAGCGGGGAAACGTGTGCGCAAGGGGAAATATTAGGAAGACGGGGGGTCAACAGATGAGGTTGAGATTGAAATTGAAATGGGGAGTAAAAGGGAAGATGAAGATGAGAGCTTGGCCGGAAATATGTACTAGCTTGAGAGTGGCAGTGAGTTTTTTGCCTGTATGTTTCTCCTGGCAGCGTTAATGCTGAGCGAGAAAAAACAGGTATAATTGTACTGAATTGGCGTGTATGATCAAGACTACGGGGGCTTGGCAGGCCAATTTGGGCGGGTTGAATCTGAGTCCCGAAGGAGCCGGACAGTTGACCGAGATTTTTCAACGTGGTTAAAGCCGGATTGAATATAAATGAGGACGATGCAAGAATTCTTGCACTGGGCCTAAGCAGACGGACCACGGCTTGACTCATACGGGGAAAAAAAAATAAAGGAACAAGGAAGTAGGAAGTAGGGACTAAAAGAGTAGTACCTGCGTGCCGTATTGAAATGTGAGTTCGGCCTTGTAGTTATTTGTAGTTACAGAGGTGAGAACCAAAATCAAGCTTGTTCGCATGCAGACAAGGGATGTGGGGGTTCTTCTCCAACGATGATTGGCTAGATAGCAAAAGCTAGCTATGTATTTCTTTGTTAGCTGATGCTTTTGTCAATATGGCAAGTTTTAGAAGCTTAGCACAGCCTTGTACATGATTAATTTGGATCTTGATTCAGCCTCGCCTTTTTCTGCTTTTCTTTATAATCGACAACTAAGACGACGATCAAATCTGGCCCAGAGAGTTAATGCAAGCCACCCAACCACCCTAGCCAGCCCACTACTATAGCTTCCTTATTAAACAACGATTTGGATAGGTCAACAATTAATCTTAGGAACTTCAAAAAACGCAGTCAGGGAAAGAAAATTAAAAAGTATTAGACCCTTCAATATGGGGGATGATGGAAGTCGCAAGCGGTCTAACTCGCGATCCCGCACGCCGCATCCCACAACACCGTTGCGACCGTCCTCGCGATCTTCATTTCGCGACTCTGCACGTGCTGGAGCACAGAATGATGCCTCATTTCCCTTGAATGTTTTTGAGCCACACTTTGCCGAGTTTTCAGATGCTATGGCCGACCTAGAAGCAAATTTAATGCATTTCCAAATCATGCATGAAAGCCTTGCTCGGTTCAGCGAATCTTTTGCAAGTTTCATGTATGGCCTAAACATGAATGCTTTCTGTGTTGATTTCCCCGAAGGGCCTATAGCTGAATCATTCTCTAAGCCAAAAGATACACAGACTGTCCCTTTCCCTGGTAGGTAGCAAAAGCGATATCCTGGTAGAAAAGATGATTTGATCCGAATTATTGACAGCTTTCTAGACACGCCACGTATCGCAAAGAGAAAGACGCCAGAACCAGATGACGATGTTACTTTTATGTATGTTTTCGTGGCCTAGATTATCCATAAACTATTTTTTTGTTTGACGGGCGTTCTGTTTTTATCGCCACCCGTCTCCAAAGCGAAAAAAAAAACCCAAGTACGATGAACCAGCTAACTAACACAGAAATACCTTAATTGCCTTTACTGTTGCAGGACCCCAGGCGGCGATACCATTAGCCAAACCATGTCTTCTAAAGCATCCAAGATTTCGACTTCAGAACTCCCTTCCAAATCCCTTGGTCGAGGTATATCGACTACGAGTAGTGCTAGCAGAGGCCGGGGATCAATGATGGGTAGAGGTTCCACAAGCACCAGAGGAGGCTCTACACGAGGAACCACCAGAGGCATGGCGAAAACTTCATCGAGAGGCGTGACTCGGGGAAGTAGTCTCCAAGCCCCGCGTGCACGAGGCCTGCGCTAAATGGAGCAAACACTAAAATGTGAGAACCACTGGATTTCGTTATAGAGGGCCTCCCATCAATTCCTATGCCAGCAAGCTATACCTCATTGGTTAACCAACAAAGCATATCGTCGTGTTGCTAAATCTTCCATCCTAGCCGTTTGGCTAGAAATAATTAAAAGCATGGGAAGCATCAACTATTCATCTCAACATCATCCTCATGCGCCGGCTTAGGTTGGGGCCCTTTGTTGTCGGTTCGTAGTCCAATGGCGGCCTCAGCTTCGCGTTGCGTATAGGCTTCTTCAACTAGAGCCTTGACTCTATTTTGTTGAACAAGAAAATGTGTTAGCCAATGGATATCAAAACTAGGGAGGGTCTCGGGCGTATGTCACTGACCTTCTTTTGTGCGGTTTGCCTTTGCAATGGGCAATTAGACTAAACTCAGTTTCAAACCACTTTGCGCACTCTAGACAATAGTGGCGACCAAGACCAGGAAGATCTTCAGCAGCCTTTGAGGACTTGAACTGTTCAAGGTGCTTTGGAGAAAGCATATCAGCTTTGATCTGGTCAATATCTCTGTTGGGCAGCCAACTGTTAGCATGTGATGGCGAAACGTAAAATGATACTGCATAGGGAAAGAGAAAAAAGAAGACGAAAAACAAAAAACAAACCTAGTCTTTCTCCGAGTTTTGGTGATAGTGCGTTTAGCAAAAGTGCCTCCCATATTTGTAGTTTGTTGTGCTTTATTGAGCCGTCGGTATTGAACTTGCTTCCGGAAGATGCATTTACTTGAGTTTTCTTGAAAATGCCTTTTCCTGGATTGCACATATTAATTTTGGATAAGAAAAATTTAGGTGGGGATACTGATAAACACGGCTGATATTCGGCTGAACTTTGTGATAAGCTAGAATATCAGTACTAGAAACATAGTCTACATTTCTAACTTGGTGTCGCATTTCGCAATACTAAATTCGTTGACGACATCACCAAAATTTGGACTTGCTACGCTGCTCTTTGGTTGCACTTTGCTTTACATTTTAAGGTGTAGTAGCTGATCTACCAACTTTTTGATGCGGACCTATGCTTATATCGAGCCCGTGACCATCTACAACTCCCTCTACCTTCGACAACAATTGAATCTTCTACCTAACAAACAGCCGTAATGTCATCGGCCGCTGAGCGCATGGCGGCGCTCAAGGCGCGTGTTGCTGCAGCTGTGGGGAATAGCAAAGGTGGCCTATCAGTCAGTCTTCATCCTGCTCTTGAAGATTTGAACGCGCGCCCCCCTTCGCTCAAGCCAGCCAATTCAGGAAAGCAAGTTCCAAACAAATATTTAGAACCGACTCCATCAGAAGCACACGGATTTAGATCACGGGAGCCTAGAAAATTAGAGTTCAATCAGAAGGGGAAATACATACGTAAGTGGTTTATCATCGCTGGTTCTTTTTTTCCGTACTAATTCGTCATTATGTAGAGCAAGCAAATGCGATCAGACGACAGGCGGCCCTCGAACAGATCAAGAAACGTGTTGCCGAGCAATCGCGAAAAGCTGGATTAAATGAGGTTCCGAGTGATAAGAACTTTGTGGTGGAGGAGCCTCCAGCTGTTGAATGGTTTGATCAGGGATACTTAGCAGAGGGCAAGACCTATACGGATATTAACGACCCGACATGCTTACGTCTTGATGGAGAAGACTCAATCATTACCGACTTGATACAACATCCTGTGCCCCTCGAGCCTCCCCAGGATGGTTTAGTTCCTCATGCAAAACCGATGTTCATGACACGCAAGGAGCAAAAGAAGCTGCGACGACAAAAACGAATGGCAGACTTGAAGGAAACGCAAGCCAAAATCCGCCTTGGTCTCATGCCAGCTCCGGAGCCCAAAGTTAAGAAGTCTAATCTCATGCGAGTTTTGGGCGAAGAAGCTGTGCAAGACCCTACTGCCGTTGAGGAGCGCGTCAATCGCCAAATTTCTGAGCGCCACGAAAAACATGTTACTATTAACGCGGAGAGAAAGCTTACCAAGGAGCAAAAGCATGAGAAGCTAGCAGCAAACCAAGAAAAGGATATTGCTAAAGGTATCCACATGTTGGTTTTCAAGATTGGGAACCTTGCCAGTGGCCAACACCGATTCAAGATATGGAAAAACGCAGAGCAATTAGCCCTCACTGGAATCTGCCTAGTTCACCCCCGGACTAATCTTGTCATTGTCGAAGGTGGACAGTATAGCACCAACAAATACAAGAAGCTCATGATGAGCCGGATTGATTGGACACAGAGTGCACCGCCACCGTCTGCGCCTGCAAACCCCCATAACACGCGCGAATGGATGACTGACGATGCAAGTTCAATGGCTAGCAATACTATCACTCTCCTATTTGAAGGCGAGTCCAAGACTAGGACATTTAAAAAATGGTCTAGCAAAATATGTGATACCGATAAGGAAGCATTCGACTTTCTATCTCGGGTAAAACTTGAAAGCTTCTGGGTTCAAGCTAGACAGCTATAAGAAGAGAAAAGGTATTATTAGAAATATCCGCCGTCTTGGAAAACAGCTAGATACACATCAGCCCGACTTTTTTTTAATTCTTTTTTTTATCACATTGTTGAAAGGGATTTAGTGTCGGTATGTGTCCTGTTGGTTGCACATACGTAGGCCAACTCGCTCCACGTGACAAAGCTTCTATGAGGACAGATAAAGATACATAGCTTAATCCACCCTTTAACCCCAATGCCAATTTCTTTGTATTTTTCTAGTTAGAAATGAATTAGTAGTGGAAGTTTGTAAATCCTTGTTGCTTTTACTGCTTTCCTTTCTGCATCGCCATTTAGGCTCCTTTTTATTTTCTTCTTACCAAATTTGGTCGTTTTCATGTTTCCTGCTTGACCTCCTTTTTTTTTCTCTCGCGTTAGCTCGTCAGCCGGGAGCCGCGTTGCTTGCTATTTTCTTATCTCTTTTATAA
Source organism: Ceratocystis harringtonii (assembly GCA_002018265.1). NCBI lineage: Eukaryota > Fungi > Ascomycota > Sordariomycetes > Microascales > Ceratocystidaceae > Ceratocystis > Ceratocystis harringtonii. Next base: position 11,070 of record MKGM01000377.1, on the reverse strand, counting down.
CCAACCCACCACATCCACTCTCAAGCTTGTCCATGAGTTTTGCTTCGATCTCTACGTCATAACGCTATTTACAAGTGCTGGAAAATGGAAATTAGCGAGGTACAGGCCATTCTAGAGACGGTCCAGCGTGAAGCTGCCCTAATCTTTCAAAAGATTCCCGGCTCAGCAGTTCTTATACGATACATCAAGTCAAGTTACCAAGATGACCCTGTTCGCTCTGCACTTGAACTTGTGCTTGTTCTTTTTGTAATTCGTTACATGATGGCACCATCATACTCGACGCAGCAAAAGAATCATGTCAAGCTTTCGGATGCTGAGATTGACGAGTTAGTGGATGACTGGACGCCCGAACCTCTTGTTGCTTCTCAATCTCTACTTGATAAGCGTGTTTCTGACAATGCGCCTGTTATTGCTGGGTGTGTTATTCTGAGGAATAATAGTTGCTAAATCAAATACTGACAGATATTCATCACAGACCTAGTGGCCCCAAATCAAAGCTCACGACTGGCAAGACTGTCACTAACCTCGGCTCCTTGAATTTCTATAATCTTAATGCAAACGAGGTCATCAAAGAAAAGGCAATTGAGGTCTTGCGTTCCTACGGGGTTGGCCCATGTGGTCCGCCGCAGTTCTATGGTACACAAGATGTTCACGTCAAAACGGAGGCTGATATCGCTGCTTATATTGGTACGGAGGCATCAATTCTTTATGCGCAAGCTTTCTCGACAATCTCTAGTGTTATTCCCGCTTTTTGCAAGCGTGGCGATATAATCGTTGCGGACAGTGCTGTCAACTACTCAATCCGCCGTGGCCTCCAGATTTCCCGGTCAAATATTCGGTGGTTCAAACATGGCGATATGGATGACCTCGAGAAAGTTATGAAGCAAGTTGTTAAGGAACAAGCTAAGCGCAAACCGACTCGTCGTTTCATTGTTACTGAGGGATTGTTCGAGACTACTGGAGACTCTGCATATCTTCCCAAGCTGGTAAGCACGCACACCCAAAATGCCACCATCTACCTCGGGCTGGATATTTGATAGCTGACAAATACCTGCGGCTTTCCTGCCACGATAGATCGAATTGAAATTGAAATACAAATTTCGAATCATTCTCGACGAGACGTGGTCGTTCGGTGTTTTGGGTAAAACCGGACGAGGTCTCACTGAGGCCCAGAATGTGGACCCTACTCAGGTTGACATGATTGTAGGATCCATGGCAGGCCCTCTATGTGCAGGTGGCGGTTTCTGTGCTGGAACAAAAACGGTTGTCGACCACCAGCGCATTACAGCTGCATCTTACACCTTCTCTGCTGCTCTTCCTGCTATGTTGGCCGTGACAGCCAGCGAAAGTATTTCACAAATCAAGTCCAACCCCGATCTCATCGCAGAGTGTCGCAAAAACATTAGGACTATTCGTGCCCAGATCGAAGGCCGCAACGAATATGTGACTTGCACTAGTAATATCGAAAACCCTGTTATTCTGATCATCTTCAAACCAGAAGTGATTAGGAACCGCCACTTGTCCGAAGACGAACAAGAGCACCTGCTCCAAGCTATTGTTGAAGAGGTATGCTATATTAATTGTCAACAATTTGACTACTCGTTCACAAGAGATTAAATAATGTGAACTAACTATCGTATAGTGTCTTTCAAATGGTGTACTTGTCACTCGTTTGCGGCGCATGCCTGGATGGACTCATATTGAGGCAAAAACCTTTACTTGGGACGTTCAGCCAGCGCTCAAGGTTTGTACAACTATTGGCTTGGACAAGAAGGAGCTTGAGGCAGCTGGCCAGGTGATTCAAAGTGCTATCGTCAAGGTCATGAATCGTGATTCTCTCATGCCCTGAGTGATATGACGACGGCAATGTCAACGGCATTGTTTTAGATCCCCACTACTATTATCTTCTTCTTCGCTTTTTTTAGTTCACGATTTAAATTTATTAATATCTGGCATATGTGACGTTAGAACAATGTCCTGTATTGCAGATCTTTTGACTAACGGTTTCCAAGACTAATTAAGATATCTGTGTTGATACTATCTAACCAAGAGTATGTCCCCCCATATAATACGATATATCCACAATAGTACACTAGATATCGTAAGTGGTTCGACATTGATAACGTTTTGAAAGTATATTTGGTCTTTTCACATACTAGTGATGAGAAGGCTCTGCTTCAAGTCTTGTGTTAAATGATCTTGAACATGGATGAATCTTCTGTGAATAACATGCTCTCTCCATTCATTAGAGAATCCAGATGCCAAGTATTTTATGGAGTATTCTCAAAGCCCTCGATATCCGCTCAGTTATTAGAACCATCCGGTTTTTCATGTTTACCCTTTACACGACGAGTATATTATTAAACTCGCCAGGAGTCAAGTAACTCCATACATAGCATTCGGCCTGAGCAAGATCTTATCCTTACAAAACGGAATATTCTTCAAAGACTTCAAGTCACCGAGGAGTTGAATTATATTTAGGATTAGATGTCTGACGGGATTAAAAGCTTGAGAATGGTTCTTTCGGATTCCGGCATAAAAATGTTACGGCCAGCCAGCCTTTTGAAATACAAGTGTTCCATGAAATTAAAATAAATAAAAAAGAGTTGGACGTACCATGACTAAGTTTGTTCTTGTTTTTTGCCTGATGTTACACATATTGTTTTCTTCAAAACGGGAAGGCATTTGCTTGGGTGCAAAATAGGATGCGAATTCCAGGCAGGCTAGGGCGACACTGCCGACGGCATTAGATGCTTGCCGATGGCGGCGGTGCTGAAACCTTTCAATTGGATGTCACTAGTTTTTGGAAGGCTTGAGGGATCAAAGAAAATCCCACCGCCGTCGCCGCAAATGTTGGAAAAACACAACTCCCCCTGCCATCAATGAAGCGACTTGTGCACAGGGCAAGGGCGGCCAAGTTATTGGCCGGCGGGCGAGTGGGAAGAATGGTAGAAGCGAGACATGTGAGCTTAATTGAACTTGAATTAAAGCTATTAAGGCTACTATGAATTGACTATGAAAGCTCCAAGATGTATTGTCATGTCTACAAATCTAATATCCTGAAGTAGGTTCTCTTTTTTGTCTGACTGGAGCTGACTAGATGCTAAGAGTCATTTCCTTAAAAACTTGCTATCTTCTCCGTATGTTGTCTGATAAGATACACACAATAATCAAATGCAAATAAGGAAGGCGAGAGCTATATCGGAAAACAAGCTCATTCATTGGCTGTTGGCCATTCTAACAATCCTAGATACCCCGCCACTAGCCTAATTGGGGCATACGACTCACAATTCTCAGTCATACATACCAGTCATTTTCAATAGCTCCAATTTGAGCTAAGGAGGGATAATTACAGCGGAAGACGAAAAGCGCATCCTGGGGTTAATCATGCTAAAAGGGAGGAAATCGGCATATAAGTTCACAGGATAGAACCTTTCCTTGTTTTTTTTTGTCGACACACTTCATCATCTACTTCTGCACCTCTTCAACTTCTGCGTCTTTCGCGTTTGTCGTCTCTTGTTGCACTCCAATACTTATCTCTTCGCTGAATCAAATAAATCTACCATGGCTCCCAAGGGAAAGGTTTGCCTGGCCTATTCTGGCGGTCTCGACACTTCATGCATTCTGAAGTGGCTGCTGGAAGAGGGCTATGAAGTTGTCTGCTTCCTTGCCAACGTTGGCCAGGTAGGATTCCAGAATTCTGTATCATTCAACTTCTAATGGCGTGCCGCTAATCATGCTTCTTGCTACGTAGGAGGAGGATTGGGATCAGGTCCGCCAGAAAGCTGCCCTTCTTGGAGCTTCCAAGATGGTCATCACCGATCTTCGCCGCGAGTTTGTCGATGAGTTGTGCTTCCGTGCGGTCCAGTGCAATGCTCAATACGAGGGTCGATATCTTCTCGGCACTAGCTTGGCCCGTCCAGTAATTGCTCGCGCTCAAATGAAGGTTGCTGCTGAGGAAGGCTGCGACTATGTTTCCCATGGCTGCACTGGCAAAGGCAATGACCAGGTTCGCTTCGAACTTGCCTTCCTGACCATTGACCCCAAGATCAAGATTATTGCTCCGTGGAGAATGCCTGAGTTCTTTAAGCGTTTCCAGGGCCGCGCCGATCTGCTTGATTACGCCGATGCAACCGGTATTCCCGTTACATCAACCAAGGCCAAGCCCTACTCCATGGATGACAACCTGGCGCACTGCAGCTATGAGAGTGGCCAGCTTGAGGACCCCTCGCAGCCTCCCCCTACTGACATGTGGACCCGGTATGTTGCTATACTAGCTCTTTTTATCATATGCTACAATTATGTCAGATATATGTAATGGAAACTAACACAACGAGCAGCACCGACGACCCCCTAACCGCGCCCAACACGCCCGAGGACATCCAGATCTTCTTCGAGAAGGGCCTCCCTGTCAAGCTCGTTGTTGGTGACAAATCCATTACCGACAGCCTTGAACTCTTCCTTGAACTCAACGCTATTGGCAAGAAGCATGGCATTGGTCGTATCGATATTGTTGAAAATCGCTATGTTGGTATCAAGTCCCGTGGTTGCTATGACTCACCCGCAATGGCCATCCTTCGTCAGGCTCACCTCGACATCGAGGGCCTAGTTATGGATGGCAAGGTACGCTCTCTTCGTGACCAGTTCGTCACCCATTCGTGGTCTGAGATTCTGTACAATGGTCTTTACTTCTCGCCCGAGCGCGAGTTCGTTGAGAACTCTCTTATCTTCTCACAGAAGCGTGTGGTAAGTAGCGGAATTCCTTGAAGATAATAAAAGGTCAACACTAACTTGTAACATAGAATGGCGAGGTTCGCTTACGCTGCTACAAGGGCAATGCCTACATAATTGGTCGTTCTTCCGAGACTGAGAAGCTGTACTCCGAGGAAGAATCTTCCATGGACAGCTTGGTGGATTTCAGTCCCGTTGACACGTCAGGGTTCATTAGCATCAATGCTATCCGCCTGAAGAAGTACGGCGCACAAAAGATCGAGGAGGGACAAGGCATTGGTTCCATTTAAACAAAGCTTTCAGTTGCTTGTTAAAAATTACTTGGAAACCATGTCGCATGACTTTGCATTCACTACGTTAATAATAGACTTTGATATTAGGGCAAATGAGCCTGTTCTTTTGTACTGATGAATACCGTGGATACATGCCTTTATTGGGTGCACCAAGGATGTCTTAAAATATGACAGATATGTAGTAAATTTGCTTGGTTAGCTAGAAAGAACAATGCATGAAGTGTTGAAGCGTCATTGATGATGTCTTGATGACCGACGTCATTCGTTGGCAACCAAATCATATGGTTAGATACAGCGTTGATATTCATTAGTCATGGTACAGACAGTTAACCTGTGCTTTTTTTCTTTTTGAAATAAAAACTACTGTGACAAGGCTCACAAGTTCTTTAAAATGGGCGGGCTGCTCTAAGGTTCATATGGCGTCTTCAGCAACAATGCATCGGATGCAATTTTTGGTAGCTCTTTGCATCTTTTATCAACTCATAATCACTTTAACTGATAATCTTTGGATATTTTCAACACGTAATTAGTCACAACAATGCCGAATCATACTAATGTATTGTTTCTTAATTGAGGCAGCCACAACTTTAACTCTCGATGTAGAGTAATAAATGAAAAAAAGACATCACAGAATCAACCAATTAAACGGAAACACTATTTCCTATCCCCCCCTAAACGTGCTAGAAACTAGCTATCTGGCTTGTTGTGTGATGATCAATTTTGCTGCGCATTCCACAGCGCCTGCAATTTAGTCTTCCTGGCCCTCCTTGTCTATAATTTCTATATCATTCGGCCGCTACGTATACGTCACCACGCATGAATAGATGCCAAATGTTTTCATTTAGTCTTGTAGTAGTCATGTGTGACGTAAAGAAACTAGAAGGCCGGTTCTTCATCATGGCTAACAAGCAGACGGGTAGCCATGTCTCTCACATCATAAAGCTACGAGGCAAGCCCTTGTGTTGTTTCCATCAATGATATAACCAACAAGTGCCTGTTTCACTACATCGTATAGTTGATATGACGATATTAGGATGGCATTACTTGTAAAGCACATTATCCATCCTAATAATGAATAAATAACTATGGCGGATTATGATGGAATTATACATAAGATATTGATAATGCAGTCGTATTCGTTGTTGCTAACTTCCGGGCTCACAAGTCCCACAAAACATGCCTCCAAAGCCAGCCCCACTATGCTCCTATGAAAACTCATCCCTCATTTTGGTAACTTGGATAGTTTCTTCCCATTTTTTCCTTAATCTTGAATCTTTCATTATCTCCCAACCGGCTTGCATCTGTGAGCTAAATCATGACATCAATCATGTAATGTTCCTTTTTCTTTTTTTTCTTTTCTTTTTCATACTCTTTTTTTTATGCTCTTGTCTTTCTTTCCATTGAAACAGAAACATAATCACAATGGACGACAACAGTACGATACAATGGAAAATGTACCATAGACAATCGAACAAATAGCACATTGGCCGTCTCTGATAAATAAAATGCTTAACAAAATACTGTTGTTAGATTCAAACGTTAGAAGCACAACTGAACAACCTCCCCAGCAGGTGCCCTAGCGATGATCTCAGCTCCCAGATATTGAAAAGTTCGACGGTTCAAACGCCACTTCCTGTATTTTTGCTGGACCTGACGGGAAATTTTGAACAAGATGGAGAAGCCCTTGGAGGAGCCCGAGGTTGCCTCTGGTACGCATTCGGGCGACAGCGAAGATCAGTAATCTTTGTATCGGAGAGAAGAGAGTCTACTACCATGTGGCTGACTATGAAAAACTACTCGTAGACGCAGCCGCTCACACATGGCCAGACTCTGCAAAAATCGCATTCCTTCGGCAAAGCCTCTCTGCTAAGATCGTGCTAAGGATGGGGAACTGAAGCCTAGACAAAATCTACGGAAGCTTCAAAGACGTCCTGCTGCAGACAGGAGAGCTCATTGCGTATGCGGACACCGAGCTCGATCCCCGACCCCAAATACCAAACTTAACAGTTCTATCGACTCCTCCAAACTGCCACTATCTTCACACCCTCCTGTTGTTTCCTTCCTCCTTAGAGTCAATTACAATATAAATATAATACATGGTCAGATGCGTTAAATAGGCTATGAGTCCGGATTCGCACTAACACTGCATTCTTCTACTTTACCCTCAAAGTTTATGTTACCACTCCATAATCCAACGCCTTCACACTCCACTTCTTCCAGTCGTTTATTCCAATATCCTCCTTCAACGATCCATCAACATGTCTATCTCTACCACTGCCCATGGACTCAACATCACCATTCCTATCCTTCAGGACAAGGACAAGGAGGCGTCCAACTTCAAACTCGGGAAGAATTGCTTGACTTCCCATGCCACCAAAGCAGGGTACATCTCTGCCATTCAAGCTCCCGCTACCGATACCAAGATCAATACGCCCGAGGATCAAGAAAAGGATGAACAGGCTAAGGTCAAAATCTAGCAATTCACCGACTCCAACGTCTTTGACAAACCTTTTGGTACTGAGGACAAATGGGGAAAGATGACGGCCTACCAGCTGATAACCACCATCGAGGAGTACTTCACCACCTTGATTTTTCATGACAAGATGCTCTCTATTCAAAGGCTATCTGACCTTGAAGAATCTTTCCACCTATTTCATCCCTTGGAATTCGCGGTCAAGACAAAAATGGCATACGAGAACCTTTCGGCACAGGGGTTCACGCTCCCCGAGGGAATACCAAGTTGCGACTATGATTATCAAGGTTGGACGCCATTATCCTGAGTGGTACCAATCCATCAGAGCTACCATCTACACGAAGCCCATAGAGGAATGGCCCTCTCTCTCTGACCTGATTAATCAGTTGGAAAATTCTATGGCACAGAGACAGGATATCACTAGCCTTTCGTTCATCAGCGCCTCTGCGAAATCAACTGGAGAACCGGCAAGCCAGAGAGCTGCACCACCTACCCAAAAGTGGTGTTCACTATATCGATCCACTACCCACTCTGACAGCGAGTGTCGCCAACAGCTCGCATCAAAATCCGAAAGACCTTCGACTCCCTCCCTCTCTGCCTAGTTCTAGTTCCATTGGTTGGAGCTTTGCAGCCATGGCGTTGGGAAAATTCACGTCCCTAGCCTCGCTCTGGGCTCCACAGATGCCAAATTTATCTGCGGTATGGTTTGTTGACTCAGGTGCCTCATTTCACATAACACCTCACAAACACTATTTGAACGACTACAGGAGATGCAGGGGGACCAAAGCCCAAGGGCCTGGGAGTCTACTCGATGCTGAGGGTTACGGCACTCTCAGAATTAGATCAACAACGAAAGAACTTCTCTCCTTCACACGAGTGGCCTATATTGTAGGCCTGTCACACAATCTTCTGGCAGTGTCCAAATTTTGTGACAACAAATATCCAGTGGACTTCCTCCACAAGAATATAACGGATCCGAGGGGTAAAATCCTAGCAGATCACCAAGAATGACTACTCCCAGCAAGCATATGAGATCTGCCTCCAACATGACTCTAAGGCCTACCCATATCCAACTATTTCAGAAGAGGACCGGCCGAAGCAACTTGGCGACAGACTTATGCCGACCTGATGGATCCTATTTACCCGGAGGTTCCTTGGAGCTTAAAGTATGTCCTCCTTGTCGTTAATGCTGCAACACGTTACACTTGGACTCGATGTCTAAGCAACAAACGATCCGACACTATCCTCAAGGAAATGCTGGCTCTCATCCAGGTTCAGTTTGACAAGCTGATCAAGCCGATCAAGTCTCTCCAAATCGACGGAGGTCTTGAGTTTAGTGGCATATCCAAAGCCCTTGCCAGCCAAGGCACAATCATCGACAATCGGCGCCATACGCCCATGGCTCCAATGGACTAGCAGAACGATGGATCCGCACCATTGCAACGCATGCTAGGGGTATTTTTGCCGACTATGTACTACCATAGACCTTCTGGCCCTATGCATTGGACACAGGTATCTATATATCAAACCGTACCTCCACAAGGCAAAATGGTTGGAAGATGTCACGGACGGGCAGAAAGAGTAAACAGGAACTGTTAACGAACAGATTGTTGGAAAAAGGTCATCTATCAATTTGTCAAATTGGCAGAACGCGAGAAGGATCTTACCGCAGTCCGCAACAACCTGGACTTTATAAAGGGTCAACTGAAGGAATTCCAGGAGGAAACCTTCAAGGTTCGTCCCAACGAGCAAAATGCCATCCAGAAGGTCCAACTTGCGACACAGTCTCTGCCTACCACCAACGCCGCTGTTCCTGCAACCACCGCCACTGAATCCGAAGCCTCCATGGTTACTGTTCCTGCACAAACCACGCACGAGCGCCCTGCCGAATCGTCCCAGCATTCAGAACGACTCCCTGACCTCGTCAAGCTTAACGGTGACCGGAAAGACCTTCGTCGTTTCATTTCTCAGATCCAAGAGAAACTGACAACGAACCGCGATTGTTTCCCAACACTCCAGGCTCGCATGTTGTATGTGAGCAATCGTCTTTCGGGGGTCCCATACGCTCATGTACTCCCCTTCATTCGTGATGGCATCTGCCAGATGTCTGATTACCAAGAAATTCTGAAACTCCTGGAGCACGCCTACGGAGATCCTGATCGCCGTAACCACGCCCGTACTGAATTGTTCCGTCTTCGCCAGAACAAGAAGGATTTATTTATACTGCTTGATTTACTGGCTACCCTACGGAAGTAACTATCGCACCAACAAACGTCAATTTGATTTCGACATACCTTTTTTACTATAAAAGAAAATGGCTCAACAACCCCCCCGCACGATCGAATCTTTAGAGGAACAACTACAAGTTCTACGCAATGCCATGGAACGCATGAACTCCCAATCCCACGCAAATCTGGGCAATCCAAAGCCTCGCACGCGTCCCACAATCCCCAAGCTAGAAAGCACCGACCCTGACGAGCTCGCCTTGTGGTTTGACCAGACTAAATGAGTCTGGGAGGTCGAGAGAGGGTTTTGTCCCGATCACGAGTTTACCACTCTGGTGTACCTCATCGCAGCTGGCTCAGCTCGCAATTGAGTGAAGAGTGTCCTTGACACCAACCTCTACAACGCGCCTGGCACCTGCGATGCGTTCCTCAAGAAGTTTAAAAAGGCTTTCGAGGATTCCGGTGCGCAGGAAAGAGCACTGCGGCGGCTCCAAGTCATTCGACAAGGAAAAGCGCGTATCGAGGACCACGTGCAAAAGCTTGAGAACCTTCTCAGCCTTGCCGACGGCAACGACCTCCACGACAGCCAGAAAATTCTCTGATTCAGACAGAGTCTCGACCCGGCGCTCCGCAAGATCGTCTAACACAACAGCCCGTCGACCGAATACGAAAAATATAAAAATAAAACCATCTCAACAGCACAGGTCCTACTACTGGAAAGGGAGGAAGAAAGAACTTGATCCCCCAAAACACACCCACCGCGAGACCCCGACGATATAGATTGGGAACGGACTCGTCGAGTGTCGCCTGACCAGCAGGATACCCACCGAAAGGCAAAATGGGTGAGCCTCGAAGTTCGCGAAGAGCGCAAGCAGGACGGGAAGTGCATTCGCTGCGGTTCGTCCCAACATTTCGTTCGGCAATGTCCGTTCGGAGTTGGCTCCAAACCCCGGGAGGTTCGTGCCCTTAAAACAATGACTGTTCCCCACCCCGAAGAAGATGCGCTTCTGGAAGGTGATTATGACCGCTCGGAAAACTAGTTTCCTCTGACCATAGTCGCAGCCAGAGGAAACTGTCATGAATGACAGTCGAACACGGGCGATGGAAACTTCCACTGAGTTCTGTGTGCACAGATATTGCGCCATCCAATGTGCGTGATTTTCCCCGTATCGTGGGCTGGAATGTCCGAGATTCTGGTAGGTTCCACGAGTACGTTACACAGGATTGGTGTCACGTTACACCGAGACTCAGAATGATGGAATAGCTGGAATCTCTCGGCTGTTATCGGTTTCTGTCGGAGTTTGTTGTCTTCTGTTTGGTTCTGTTTTTTTTTTTTTTTTTTTTTTTT
>MKGM01000376.1:0-21919 GCA_002018265.1 Ceratocystis harringtonii | reverse complement strand
CTGGAAGATGACATCAACCAGCAGCTCCCGTCCGGAACGTGCCGTCGTATTGCTGCGAAATAACAGTAGGTAGACGTAAAAGAACACAATAACAATAACAATAAGTCCGGTCTCCTGCCCGTCGTATTGCTGCGAGATAACAGTAGGTAGACGTAAAATAATACAATAAGGTCCGGTCTCCTGTGTCGTCATATTCCTGCGACATAACAGTAGGTAACCTATCGGGGAGGAGGGCAACAGACTTCCTAGAGAGCAAATAGGCTTCTATCGTCATAACCTATGGTTAGTCTTACAAGATAGTAATGAAAATGGCGTGGCTTGACCTTGTAAATTATAGTAGAGGTTCAAGTTCCAGTACACCGTCATCCTATTCCCACCTTTACTATCATCAATCATGACTCCCTACATAATGAAAATGGTTGTATAGGTGTCAAATATCCGACACCATCAGTTTTATAGCTCTAAACTCCACATTACAATAGTCTAACTCACGAGTATAAGCCTTTCGCCTCGTCTCTTTACTTCACCTTGACCTATGCCTTGCTCGCCCACTACAGCATGTACTTACAAGAAATCGCACTCTGCCTCATAGCTTTTGTCACGTTGATTAGTCGTTACACCTTCTCACAGACAGCAGCTGAAGTCATTGTTTCGACATGTTTATCGTCACTGGTCTGTGTCTGCGGCACTACCGTCCTCTCTGCCCTACCAACAATGTAATTTCCTCGGAAGAAGATTACTACAGCCGACAACGATGTCATTCCCAGGCCAAAATTGAGCCATGCAGCAGCATGAAGGCCCTTGAGAGATGTGTCATCCCATGCCATCGTGGGTCCAGCATCAGTGACAGGTACACCACGCGCACGTGCCATAACAGCCGTTTGTGCAGCTGTGGCAAGGGCAAGGCCAACAGAGCGACCGATCTGGCCGGAGGAGTTGACGAGTGCCCCGCCCAGAGCCTGGTCCTCCTGCGGAAGGGCTCTGGATGTGAAAAGCGTTAGAGAGGGCCAGGTGGTGTCGGCACCAAAGACGCATAGAATCATGGCGATGAAGCCAAAGGCAAAATACGAGGTATGCGGCGGGATTGGTACAGCAAAGAGCAGCGATGCTATGCAATTGCAAATATTACCAAAGAACAAAAGATAAAAGGTAGGCACACGAGACAGCAGCTGCGATACAACCACCGCCACAATCAAGCCCATGACGCCAGTGGGCAAGAAACGCAACGTTGTTTGCAAAGGAGACAGATTCTGTAGATCTTGAAAATACATGGTAGCTACAATGAGGAAATTGTTGAAGCTGGAAAAGAAAAGCCCCATGATGACGATCCCAGCCGAGAACTTTGTGTTTTTGAAAATAGAGATCTTCATCAACGGTGGCCGCGATGTGCCCTTGGAGTCGATTAGCCTCTTCTCGAGATGGGCCTGCCACCACGCAAACGCGGCTACAAGAAGGAATGACACAACAATAAGTGCCGGCACCCAGGGTGTCTGCCATCCCACGACGTTACCCTCAGTGAGCGCAAACATGAGACAGACTAGAGCTATAGTAATGAGCGCACCACCGAACCAGTCGATGAGCGCGAGACCACCACGATGCGGCCCAGTCTGTGGTTGAGGAGGGGTTGGTGGAATGGTAAAGAAGGAAGCGCACGCCAAGGAAGCGGATACAAGAGACATAGCGGCAAATACCCATTTCCAGCTAGCAAACTCGGAAATCAGTCCGGCAACGAGGTTGCCGAAGACGCTACCAATCGGGGCACCGGCAGCATAGGTGCTGAACGCATAGTTCTTCGCTTTTCCGGGTTTGAAGACAGTGCCAAGGATTCCAATGGCCGTGGGGACGTTGGCAGCAGCCCCGAGGCCCTGCAACCCACGTACAAGATCAAATGCAATTTCGTTACTGATGAAGGGGTTGATGGCAAGCATGATGGCGATCCAGGCAGTGCCCATGACAAAGATGAGGCGCTTGCCATAGATGTCAGCGATGCGACCCATGAGAATCAGGAAGCAGCCAAAAGTGAGGGTATAGGCAGACACGATCCATTGCTGCCGGCTTTGTGGGATTCCCACAGCATCACCGATTGCAGGCAGGATAATGACGCAGGCTTGGGCACTGAAAGTCTGGACATTTGCCAAACAAGGACGGACGTTAGCAGGGTAGGAAAAGCGAAGTAGAACTAGGGTTATGGACTAGGGTTTGGGTAGGACAATACCCACCCCACCAATAGCTTACATTCATAAAACTTGCACCCGCCAGGGTAATGACAAGCGCAATGCAGCGGCCTTTGCTAAATGGAAGCTCAGGCTCGGGAAATTCGTCGGGGAGTTGCTTGCAGTCTGGGCTCTTGGGTGATAGGGGAGACAAAGGGAGGGTCGAAGCCGGCGCCAATGCGACTGGGGACACTTCGAGAGACGGCGGTGATGCCAGCAAGGGAGGAAGAGAAGAAGGCATTGTGAACAGTGAGCATATTAGAAAAAAAGGGACAAGGACCAGGCAGGACAAGGGAGCCGGGAGGAAAAGGAGAAAAGAGGACCAGAGTCAGAGAAACTGGATTGTTCCACGCTTAGGAAGAGCTTTGCAGGAATTAACAGTTTGACAGCTTAGACAGCGACAGACAAACCCAAAGAATAACAAGCCTATTGGGTAGATGGAGGAAAGGGAAGGGAGAAAGAAAGAGCCCCGGATAAGAAGAGGGAGAGAAAGGGAAGCTGGGTAGTGACGAGGAAAATGAAGAGTTTTTATTCTCAATTTTCTACCTAAAAAGTTCAAGGACATACTGAAATTTTGCCAGTGCACTTATCAGATCTGGTGCCCTTATTTGCCTGCAACGTCCCACTCGCAAGAAAAAGCAACGCCCGAAAGGTGCTGAGAATGCGAGATCGGCACTTGACGCCGGCATATTTCCGGTGTTGCTACTGGCGGTCTGGATTTTCTTTTGTTTCTACGGCGACTGGCTGCAGAAGAAGAAGCAAAAATAAGAAGCACCACATATAGTAAGACGGGCTACTTGAAGCTTAAGCCGAAGGATGAAGTAAAATGTGAAGTGCAGCAAAGTAGTACGTACTGCACTGCTTGTACACAGACATCTCGTCGGGGTGCTATCTCTTATCGATAAGGAACTTATTGTCCCACCCAAAGCCGCAATCCTGTCTCCACTTGAAGCAACGACAACCACACAATTCGAACTGCTCGTATACAGTCTCTACTCTCAACGCCAATCATCGCGATCCACGCTGCCGCCTACATGGATTTTAAAGCATACCCGTGGCTTTCGGCCGATGAGTTCACCGAGTGCTGCCACTACCTTGAGGCACGCTACTGCCGTGCCACTCTCGGCCCATTACGTCGGCGTTGGAAGCTGTCTGCCATATCCTCGCTCGACCTGTGCGGTGCGAGCATCGGCATGGGGTCATCTGGCGGCTACGTTACGTATCTGCAAATCGTGCGGCCTTTGGAAGTCGCCTTGGACTCGAACGGCTTGGCAGCTGAGATTGAGAAGCTGGGGGTGGGCCTAGAGTCATGGGGGCAGAGTAGCTGTAGTAGTTCTGAGATTGATGCGGCAGAAGAGGGGTTACTGGATAGCAGCATGGAGACAGACGAACTCCAAGATGAGGTGCGGCTCCACGTGACACATAATGGCTAATAGGAGGGGCGACATTTGCTTGTGGGTTGTTCTTTTTCTGACTGGTCATGTGTTAGGCTGTACTCAGAGTATCCGGCACAGACGGGGATGGCGATGGCGACTCACTGCGCGATGTTGGACGTGTCATATATGAGATTCACTTGCACCCGACGTACCGCATTCCATGCCTATGGTTCTCACTGGAGGGGTTGCCGGTCGATGAACCAGCATTTGACATCGAGACGGTCTTTCGACGCCTTGTCCCAGACCAGTTCAAGGGTGGGCTAAGGGCTTTAGGCCATATGGGCGGCATATCTATGGATGTGAGTACTTTGCATTTATCCTTTTTTTGTTTTCTTTTTTTCATTGGCGAGAGATTGTTGGCACTGTGAAGAAAGAACTAGGCCATTGGTATTTTCCATTCTCCAACTTAATACGCAAAAAAGAAAGACACTCATATGCCATGAAAATATCAAAGACATGAGATAATGAAACGAAAACAACTCATGAAAGAAACAAAAAAAGACACAACTCCTGGATCCCCTAGCACATCGGCCTTCTACATGAGCTTTCAGCCAATGGCCAGAAACAAAGCAATGCGCAACATTCCTTTTTACCACAGGAAACAAAAAAGAAAAGAAAAGGTCTCACCCGACCACCACATCCTGCGTCGTATACAATTGCTAATCGCACTATTCTCTTTCTTCCTTCTTTGTAGCACCATCCACTGACTGGCGTCCCGTGTTTCTTTGTCCATCCATGCCTTCTGGGGGACGCTATGGCTGGATTTTCCAACCAGTGCACAAAGGCTAACTACCTCATGTTGTGGATGGGCTTGGTAGGCGGTTGTGTTGGCTTGTGGGTGCCTAAGGAAATGTCACAGGTAGAGCTGTAAATACTCGAAATGGCCCATGACTACAATGAGACGGGCCATGATGGGCGGGGCGAGGGTGTGCTCGAGATTACGCTGCGTTAAGGCATCCTGGAGCTTGCTCATGGGAGATGTCAAAGGATGAAGGATAGGAGAGGACAAAGAAAACGACGAAAATCCGCAACGGCGAAACCAGCATGTCGCCATATTCTGCCCACCGCTAATCATCATCGCTGTCCTCCTCCATAGCGACGTCGCTATCGTCGCTGGCTTCGGACTCTTCGTTGCGTGTTCTCTTCTGGCCCCGAGCGTCAGCCGGCGTAGTCTCGCGCATCGTCGTATCCGGCCCAGGAGTAGTCGCTGCGCCAGAGTTTGTGTGAGCAGGCTTGGATTCGCTTATTGTCTGCTTAGAGCCAGGCGCAGGAGCATTGAAGATGCTGGCTTGCAATTCTGTTACAGCAACCTCGGCAGCACCCTGAGCAGAACCAGGTATTTTGAAGGTGCCGTCAAGCTTGGAAATAAAGTGGGATTTCGACTTGGCGTACTGGATTTTCTGCCGGTGTAAAGAAGAGCGAGTTAGCATCTGGGTTGATAGATATAACAATAGATATGCGGAACAAGGAGGCAGTCCTACCAATTCTAGACCCAAGAACTCAGAGCCTTGCAAGGCTCGCATAGCTTGTGTTGCCGTCTGAATATCACGGTAGACAATGTGCGCCTGGCCACGCATCTTTTGGGTCTTGAGGGCGACAACATCTAGAACAGCGCCATAGGTTGAAAATAGTAGATACAACTCAGTACGCAAATCGGGCTTGGTGATCTTTGCCGAGGGTATGTTGGTGACGTAAAGACTATGAAAGAAGCAAGAACGAGCAGGTTAGTTGACTGGACGTACAGAAAGCCAAATGGCAGATAATGGAGGTTGGAGAGCAGAGGGGGCAAAGCGAACTGACGTTTGGTTAGGAACTACTTTTACGGGGATGGTGGCATTTCCCGCAGGCTTAGCAGGCGCAAGAGGCGCCATTATTGGAAGTTTGTGACTTTCTTGGTGGTGCAGGCTCCCAAGTATGCGTTATGTGTAGCCTTATGCAGAAGAGAAGGCTGACAAAGATCGCGAGTCGCTGGCACAGAAAAATACGACAGGGCTGTGGACTAGGAATAGCGCTAGAGCACGAAGGGAGCAACAGAGAAACAAAAGACGCCCAGAAGGCTAAAAGGTACCAATTGACTCCAGAACTACAGCATTGACTAGATTTAGAGCATATCCCGTGGTGTTTCTGCAGTTTGGCAGCCTCCAGTTGGTAATCTGCTTGTCGTGAGGATAGAGGAATTTTGGGTGGGCAGCTGGCATGTTAGTCAGCACACAGGGATACAGTTACCCTGGCGGCTGGCAGGATTGTGGCGCATTGATGGAGGCGGCGGGACAAGGCAACGTCATTCGTCTGAGAGCTCAAGCTCCAGGTGCAGCTATTGGCTTGTCGTTTCTCTCCCTCTCCCTACATCAACCATTGTACTCAACTCAGGCAATAGTAGAGAGCTCCTCCTATAGCCAATCACCCTCGATTTCCTGATTGCTTCAATTCCCGTCTCAATCTTGTTCTTTAACTGATCGTACTTGCTTTCAACGACGCTCCAGCCCAATCGCCGACATGTCCGCTCCCGAAGTACACCACCTGTTTCACAACCCGATTGCTGACCACTCGTTCTCGGCTGACCGGCGGCTGGTTGCTGTTGCACGCGATTCTTCTATTGCACTATATGGAAAGACTGCAAACTCGTTTCGTCAGGTCGATGAGTTGAAGGGTCACGACAAGACTGTCACGAGCGTCGATATTGCACCTGGATCAGGCCGCATTGTGACGTGCTCTCAGGGTATGCCGTCCGCTTTAGACTGAGCCCTGGCCTTGCTTCAGGTTGAATCTCTTATACAGTGTAGTCCCATTCTCTAACCATTTTCCTCCCTCGTAGACCGCAATGCCCTTGTCTGGGAGCCCTCACCCAATGGATACAAGCCCACCCTTGTTCTGCTTCGCATTGCCCGTGCGGCCACCTTTGTTCGCTGGTCGCCATCCGAAACCAAGTTTGCTGTTGGCTCAGGCGATCGCGTTATTGCCGTGTGCTACTTCGAGGAGGAGAACGACTGGTGGGTCTCAAAGCACTTGAAGAAGCCCATCCGCAGCACAATCACCACTGTGGCATGGCACCCTAACAGCGTGTTGCTGGCTGCCGGCTCTACCGATGCCCACGCTCGCGTTTTCTCGTCCTTTATAAAGGGCGTCGACCAGCGCCCGGCTCCATCTGCGTGGGGCGAGCGTCTGCCGTTTAACACGGTCTGTGGCGAGTTCCTTAACAACAGCGCGGGCTGGGTCCATGCTGTGTCGTTCTCGCCCAGCGGCGATGCTCTCGCCTTTGCGGCCCACGACAGTTCCATTACCGTTGTTTACCCGTCGGCTCCTGAGCAGCCTCCTCGTGCTGTTGTCACCATCCCCACGCAGCTGCTTCCTTTCCAGAGTCTGCTATGGAGCAGCGAGGATGAAATCATTGCCGCTGGCTATGACTGTGAGATCTTCCGCTTCCAAGGCTCAGAGGCTGGCTGGCAACTGGCAGGCTCGCTAGAAGGCAAGGCGCGGGGCGTGCAAGACGACAAAGAGGAGAGTGCGCTGAACATGTTTAGACAGATGGATCTAAAGGGTAAGGTCAAGGATGATACGCAGCTGAAGACTGTGCACCAGAACACGGTGTCGACTGTGCGTGTGTATGAAACTGCGGGTGGCCGCGTGAGTAAGATTTCGTGTAAGTTTTTCTCGTTATATTTCCTCTTGTTCTGCCGTATCCAACCACCGGGGAGACCTCTGAAACTGACAATTTGTTTCTCCTTGCCCCCTTTACAGCTAGTGGTGTAGATGGCCGTGTGGTCATCTGGGACGTCTAAGAAAGACCCCTGCCAACGTGAGCAAGACCTGTCACTAAGTTTTGGCGTGGCATGCCCGAAAATGCGACACAAATGGCCCTGATTCACGTGGAGACAAGGCCTGACAAGGAAAACAAATGCCCGTCTTAGCCTGCACCGCTGCTACAATTCTCTGCTGTTCTTTGAAATTCCCGAAAACATATCACGCCTACGCAATCTGAATGTGCCGCGCCCTCCGTGCTTTAATGTTTGTTTCTGTTCTATTGTTTCCTAGTCCTTGTATATGATGTCTCGTTTATTGTAATGTTTTATCGTCGTGTGATGATGGTTCTAGAAGCCTGGCAATAATGTGATATAATTTAGCAGGCATCAGTCGGCGGGGCCGTATAGTACATATATAAATCGGGGTCTCTCTATAGTGTTCTCGTCTGGATGTTGGCTTTCTCATCGTTAATTTTACAAAAGTCTCTTCCTCCACAGGCTAATGCTCTACCATTGTGTTGCTCCCTCTTCTTTTTTCATTTTTTCACTAAGCACAACTTCAAAAGCCTCGACTCTAACTATCTGGCGTCATGCCCATCCAACATCCTGATGACGATACGCAGCCCTTTTTCCGAGCCCCGGACTGGGAATCCTCTAAGCCTCAAGCCTCGGCTCCGGCTCCGGCCCCAGTTCCAGCTCCGGTACCTACCAACCAAAGCGAGCCGCTCTCGCCTTTAACTAGCCCAGATCAGTCGGGACGGCTCAATCCCATTGGCTCTATAAATGCTAACATCGATGTCACTATGTCGAGTGAAAGCAAGAAGAAGTCTGCGAGCACCGCGGATGACCCGCCCAGTAGACCACACGCCACTCGAATTAACTCAATCCGCTGGCTACTGGCTAGCCCGAACGCGGTGCGCCGCATGTCTGCTGCTTACGTCACCCAGGACCAATACGGAGTACCTGTGTTGCATGTTCAGCGCCAGATATCTCCAGCATCTTCAGTCACTGAGCATTCTACCGATGACCCTGATACTTTGAGATTGGCGGGAATGGATCAAGACGATTTAGACAACGACCAAGACCGTGGGCGATTGCGTGACCGGCTTTCTGTCGGCAAAAAAGAACACCACCATTCTTCCAAGCAGGAGGTTGTATCAACACATAGCAATACATACACGCAGATGTCTGTGGATCCCCCCCAGCAGCTTGCGGTCCCTCCACAAACCGTCAGCTCTATGGACCTAATTACGCAGATTCACGACATTTGCGTGCGCGCCACGCGCAGCTACCTGCTAGACCGGCTAGTCTCGGCTTACGCGCGTGACCCGCGCACACACATGCCGTACTCACAGCGTCAGCGCCGCCGCTCGCTCTCGCCCGATAGATTTCCCGGATCCTCGCAATGGCAGCCAATAAACGCACGTGACCGTTATCGCCAACGAGAAGCACCGGAGTTCGCGGACCGCGCGTTTATCTCGGCCGGCCATTCTGATGTTCATGGTGCTTCTTCGCCAACGCGCTGGCATCGGCGGACCAGCTCTGAAAGCCGCCCGGGCGCAGTGTCATACAATTTAGCCACTAATGTCTCTTCCATCTGCACACTAGCATGGAATCATGCCGCACGAGCGAGATTACATGAGCCACAGGCCGAGCGGTTGGCTGTCGATAACATGGCAGCTCTGTTGGAATGGAGCGATCGCATAGTGCTAGCTGAGCGGGATTTATGGCGAGGCAGGTCCGAGCTAGATTCTCAAGCAGAGGCGTATCTACGTGACTCAGAGCGTACGATAGTAGGTGGCCGTATTGGCAGTCGCCAGGTGAGTTGTAACAATGGCCGTGACTACGAAATCGCCCGACGAGACATGGAATGGCGCATTGTTCTGAGCGTAGCGGCTGCTGCTGCAAACATTTGCGTGTACATGGATGATTGGCAGGCTCGAGGCGCTATTGAGGCTCTATTGATGTGAGGGGAGGGGTATCACTGGCGTGAGTGTGGCTGTAGGCTTGTGAGTTTTGCTATTGTTCTTGTCGTTTGTCTATTCGTAATTTGAGTTCACACCATACACACACGCATACATAAATACATTTGCGCTTTGCATTGTTTATTTATCTATTCATACACGCAGTTTCACCAATACACTGCTATTTTATCAAGGCAGGGCAATGGCCTCGATCTCGACAGTGACATTCTTGGGCAGGGTCTTGACGGCGACGCAGCTGCGGGCGGGCTTGTGGGTGAACCACTTCTCGTACTCGACGTTCATAGCCTGAGAGTAGGGATATCATATTAGTTAGCAACCGGGACTCAGTCTTTCTCTCCCTTTCCCCTCTTTGGTGGGTTTCCTATTGCACTTACAGCAAAGTCATCCATGCTAGCCAGGAAGATATTGACCTTGACAACCTTCTGGATAGATGAGCCGGCCTCCTTCAGCACGGCGGACAGGTTCTTGCAGCACTGCTCAGTGAGCTCACCGATCGTGCCCTCCACGAGAGTGCCCTCGGGAGTCAGAGGGATCTGGCCAGAGCAGTAGATGGCAGAGGGAGTCTTGATAGCTTGCGACTATATAGGGAAACAAGGCTTCGCGGTTAGTACATTGACGCACGTCGAAGGAACAGTCTAAACCGAGAAGCACTCATGTGAAACATACGTAAGGGCCAACAGCTACCGGCAAGAGAAGGTTTCGTTAGTTATTAAAGGTTATAGCCAGCTACCAGGGGGATTAGCAATTAAAGGACTCACGAGCAGGAGCATCCTTGGTCAGAACAATCGAGAAGTCGGACATTTTGGGTGAGAAGTAAGCAGCAAAGCTTCTAGAGGTCAAAGGAATATGTAGAGAAGGGGAAGAGTAGAAAATAGCACGACAAGCAGTACGTCGGAGGAAGATGGACATCTATGGCAGGGGAGTAAAGAAGAGAAGGAGTGAATGAGGGGAGGAAAAGCTAGAGCTCCGAGCCAGCTCACCCTCAACCAGCGCGGGGCAGACGCTTTAAGTGGGGCCTCGGAGAAGCTTTAAGCTGGGAGAGGCTTTGGTGGGGCCTCGGAGAGCTGCCAGGTGCTAGCAGCTGACACTACATATATTATGGTACAGCCCAGAGCTGCCCGGCCTGAAAATCACACAAGCTATATACTATACACCCGCAACGGCTCCTCCTTACTTGTCTGTGCCGTGCTTCACATCGATCCTACAGATGGCCGCGTCGTGTCCGACCCAAACTTCTTTGGTACAAGACTATCTGCAGCCTCAATAGCACCCTCAAAGTTATCCTTGTGCAGCAGGAAAAGACCCTGGATGGCAGCCATGCTTGTCTGCTTAGTCGTATCCTTGGAAAACAGATCAAGACTCTCAAGTTTGCTCAAGAATCTGTCTTTGCCTGTGCCATCAGTATCGACATCCCCGTAGAAGCGCTCCCAAATCGTCTTGGCCTGGTATTGCGTCGCATTTCCAATATAGGCCATCTGGTCGACTCTTCCAGGCCGGATTAGTGCGTCATCTAGGTGCTGGATGAAGTTTGTCGTCAAGAAGGCGATACGTTCATCCTTGGCTGCTAGGCCGTCCAGGGCGTTGAGAAGCCCTGAAAATGTGACGGTCGCGCCTGAATAACCCTCACTATCGGTGGCCATCCGATTTGCAAATGCGACGTCAGCATCTTCTAAAAGCAGTAGAGACCGTGGCGGCATCTTCGTCATAAGATACGCCAGCTTGTCATTGGTCATGCCAACCTCCCCAAGGTTGATCATGGCAATGTCGTAGTCTAGTTCACCAGCCAGTGCCTGGATGAAACTGCTCTTGCCACTTCCTGGAGGTCCGTAAAGTAAGTATCCTCGACGGTAGGGAATGCCGCGGTCAGTGTACCATTGTTGCCGAGAGAGGAAGTCTCTGACATCACTGGAAATACTTTCTGCTACATTCTCATCTAAAATGACAGACTTGAGAGGCCGCTTTCTACGGGGCTCGCCCAACGGCACCCAGTCAACTCCCCGTGCCGCAAACACTCGAGTCTTGCCCTCCGATGCCTTGACAGCAAGGGAATGAGCTTCTGCAAACACCGATTCAAACACCCCGCGCGACGACCACAGTGTTGTCAACAGCACCGTCTCGTGCGGCTCGCCCGTGTTCATGTTTGCTGTGCTGTGTCTCTCGCGGTTGACTGCAATATACGCTCCGTGCGCCCGGATAATGTGCCGCCCATATCCGGGTTGCAGATAAAAGTGTGCTGCACCTGCGCCGCCCGTTGGTGTGCGTTCCAGCGATGTGGCTACTGATAAGTTGTGAATGCGCGTGATGCGTGACGAGATGAATCCTGCTGCTTCAGCACGTGGCTGGCCGAGCCACGCCAACACCCACGGATATGCCGGGTCTTGTCGTGATATTTCCACATTGACAAGAAGTCGTCTACGCAGCGCATGTGCGCCAGAAACAATGCCGCGTCGACCAAATGCTGCTATTGCCCCGATGCCTGCAAGCCCGGCACCGCCTGCAAACACAGGATTGTCTAGGAGGTGATCGATCTGCATAAAGCTAGAAGGAGAGCCCGGAGGTGCGGCACTTGACGGAAGATGAGCCATTGTACGCGTGCGTATATATAGAGTGCAGGATGAAGCGTGCCCACGATGTGTTCCCAAGTGTGTTCACAGAAAAGATTTATCATCACATGCCGGTGTTCAATAAGTGGGTCTCTGAAGAACTGACTCTAATGATTAGGGTTATATGTGCTTGATGATCTTCTCTAAACCCTTAAAACTCCCAGCGCCAGTCCCGCTGGCCTGTCTTGCAAACATCGGATTTTCTCCCTCCTTCATGCTTTACGTCGACTGTACGGCGGATACCCAGCAGTAGATATACTGCTGTTGGTGCTATCCATTTTGGGATAGTTAATTGCATTGCCGTCCCTTGAGCCACTCATGCTCACTGCAATGCTAGTGATGGCACTGACTGAGAGAAGCAGGACAACGGCTGCCACAATGAGAAACGAGCTCCATTGAAGACCGCAAATCCTGCGCCTTTGTCGAGGAAACCCGTGCTGGCTGCAGGAGCTTTGCACGGCATGTTTGTGCGGCCTCCAGCGCCACCAAGACATGGCCTTGGGCGGCGAGTTGAAGCGGCGGCCTGGCTGCGGAGAGGCATAGACGGTAGTCGTGACATTTGGTGCAGGCCTAGGCCCAGCACCAGTCTCATTGATAGCCTTGGTCGCATGGCTTAATGGTGCTGTATCTTCAGTAGACTCCATCGGAGATGCGGATTCGAAGTGTACGGTGGGGGCGTCTTCCCAGTTGCGCTGGGGAAGGGGAGGTGTATGGCTAATTGGCTTTCCCTGAGGGACGAAAGAGAGCTCAATGGATCCTCTTTCAAGATCTTGCGAATCATGAGAACGAGACAGTGTCGCGGAGTGAGCTGGAGGAGGTGAAGGTGTCATGGCTCCCAGCAATGAGACGCAGTCGCTAACTATAAATGCGAAATACAGGCAAGTTTATGTATGAGAATAAAACGGCGTGCTGTTTGTCAGAGTGCCGCAGGATGATAGTTTCACGGATGAAAAGCAGGCGCTTATTTGGCTGAAAGAAGAGCACAAATAAGCAAGACAAGAGCCTCTGTTATATACCAAACACAACAGACAGCGGACTCATCGACATTAGCCGACAGCAAGTGCCTGGGCATGGGTTCTTCTGCACTGCAATATTTGACATGCAGTTTTTTTGTTTTCCTGTCATTTCCTGTTATGCTTCCACGATGACTCGCTTATGGGTGTATGGTGCCGTCGTACCTGTACCAACACCATAAACACCAAGAGCCTGGCAAAGACAATAACGGGGTTCTCACAAAGAATGATCACAAAATGTCAAAGCTCATGTTCAAGCAGATTCTAGAGCAGCAAGAGACGCATAGCTACAGGTCATGTTTCATGGTGTAACACTGCTTCCCGGTCAGGAGCAAAAAGTGATCGTAGCCACAGCCGGTGCCGACTGTCTGGAAGGCCTTCTTCAGCCCTGTGTCATGTTGATAGCTGTTTCCAGTTGCTGTTTCTGTGGCGCTAACTATGTGCGTTGATAAATAACCTTCTTTGCATTCGCTCTTGTGGATCGGCTCGTGGTCAAAGAAGGGCTGCTGTACGTGCTACCATGATAGCCCCTAGCCACCACCAGAACCCCTCGTGGAAGTGTCTAGTAAAACTGTGAGTATTCTCCTCTCTTTCATATCTCTTTTCTCGTTTTGTCTCGGATGTGAGTGATCTAACTTGGTGTTACGCAGTCATATTAGAAGACTATAGACATGCGCGAAAGCGCCGTTCATATGAGGGCTTGTCTCAGAGTGAACGGCAGTGCCGTTTGCTGAGTAATCGGCATTAGCAGAAATGAAGCTAAGACAAGCATGGGGGAGCAGCATGTTACCTATTACACGGTATCATCAAAGGACACATCATCACTGTCTCGATCCAAGGTAGCAGGTATTATTGTACTAGCTATCTGCATTCTGCAAATGGGGAAATTTAGTCTACGAACAAGTTTTCTGTAGCACCCTTTAGTCCTTTTGCTCTCCTCCTTCTCTATTGTTGCCTTCCTTGTCTTACTTCTGCTTTCTGCTTCTTATTTCCATCCTGTAGCCTTCTTTCTTTGCTGAGGGATTCTTGCCACTTCTATGCTTCTCTAGGTCTGACGTCCTGGTCCCCTGTCCCTGGTTCTGTATACTAACCCTGGTCCCTTGTCTTGGAACCCTTGATAACCCGACTTTTTGCCTGCATAACATGTGATGTTTAGCTGCGGTTTCTCAAAGGAGCACCAGTTAACATGCAGCAAAGGCTCCAGAGGTCTAGCCCGACCCCACGCCTGGCACAACCTGGAAGCTCTCGCCTTGCTGGAAGTAGTAACCAAGCATCCCCCCCCTCCCCCTCTCTCCCAAGCCCTAATGAAAGCCTTAAAATTGACAGCAACAAGAATAACAACAAAAGAGGACGAGCACGAATGTAACTTCAGCAGCTGAAAAACCCGAGAACCAGAGAGAAAGAAGAGCAGCTGTAATTGCCTTGTTTTGGCCGGGCGTTTCTTCAACTCATAATATTTTTTCCTTTCTCCCATTTCTTTCTTCCATCTCATCTTTGATTTGCTTCTATCCCAATTCATCGTTCTGTTTCTTCCTCGCTCTTCTTAAAATAAAAAACTGAAACAAAATCTCAGGTTATACTTTGGATTGCGGATTAGAGTCTTCTAAGAATATTCTGAGATCGTTCTTCGTTTGTTTACTTCGGTTATATCATCTGTTGGCCTTTGTTTACTTTCCACTTTTGGTACATAAATTAGACTGCCGGTTTTTACACCTGCTGTTTTTGTCCTTTTGTCGCATGTCTACCATCCAAAAGAGCTATAACCATTCTAATAACGGTAACTTCTTGCGTATTCCACGACTTTCTCTGCTGCCAACTCCGGCTCTGATTCTGCAACTACCCTCACTGACGCCACTACTCTCTCCTTCTGTTCTGCATTCTTGTACCGCCTTCCATATTTTTCTTCAGCCTTCTGCGTCCTTCTCCAGCCTTCTCCAGTCAGCCAGCCAGCCTGCCTTCAGCCTTGTTCTTGTATTATTATCTGTTGATAACTTCGTCATCACTCTTTCGCTTGCCGCTTTGACAAGGGCTTCGTTTGTTTCCCGTCTACTGCCTTGTCGCAACCTTAATCGGTGAGTTTCTTTATGCTATAACATTATCTGCCCTGTCTTGGGCTTCTTTTTTGGTCATTTGCTTTATGCATTGTAATATCACACTGCATCTATAGTTAGTTGGCCTATTATGCCCCCCCTTCATGCCTCCCCCCTCACCACTCCCTCATTACTCTCTGCTTTGTCTATTTATCGGCCTCTTATGCTTTTCAACTCTTGTCTACTGACACCTTTAACTTGGGCTTTCTCATGATCAGTTCACTCGTACAGTCTTACCTTTGATGCATTCTTCGTCGTCTTCGAACAATCACCCCTCATCACCACCCTCGCACCTTGACACCTCTGATAGCCACTACAGCTCTTCCTATAGCTCACCATACTCATATTACTACTCTGGATCAAGACAACAATCAGCGAACCGTTCTCCAAGTCCACATCACAGAGACAGGGACGAGGATAGCGACCGGGCCTATTGCAGGCAGCAGAAATCCTCTGGCCCAGTCAACTCTTCGTACATGTATTCATTTGCCCAAGGCTGTAGCTCTGGAGAACATGAAAAGCTCCGACTTCAAAAGCGGAACCCTTCTCCAACCCCCCCAGCTCCACCACCCCGAACTTCGCAGCCCAAGACTTTCCCCGTGTCATACAACACCACTCGCAAATCCGCGATCCCGCCTCCGCCTCCACCCTCATGTGAAGATGAAGATGTTTCGCTGGCTAGAGAACATGGTAGTTCTATAGTCTCTGAAGACCCCGAGATTTACGGCATCTGCCGAGGCGAACTTCAGCAGGACGCCCTCATGGTCGAAAACGAAGACCACGTGCATAAATATATGCCTGACGTCATTGTACAACAATGGGAATCGGGTTTATTAAAAACGGAAGCGGGTCGCCAGCATAACCCTAATCTTTTCGAGTCAACAAAGGCCTTCGTCCTTCTTTCGGACCCTGCGTCATCACCACCACAATCTGAACAGAAAGCCAATCTTGATGCTTTCCGGGAGAGCCACTCCAAGACACCAAACCATGAACAGCACAGCTATACTTCTACATCCTCTCGGCCGGTGATCATTGAGAAAGATGGTCGAAGCAAAGAACCCGACGTAGGACGGGCTAGCCATGACGATGAAGATTGCAACTGGGGCAAGAACTTTGAGCGAGACCGCCACCGCTACTCTTCGCCGTACCCTCTTCATGGGAAAAGCAGCAGACTTGATCTCCGGGGCGATTTGAAAAATGACTGCAATGAGACTACTACCAACACTTTTTCAACGTCTTATTCTAACCCCCACTCATCGCACAACTTGCAATCCACACCCTCTTCTTCCGGTGTCTCTTCTGCTGCGCCTTACAAAGACTCCAGCTATAACTATGATCACCACAAGAAGCACCAATCTCCTTCTTCTAATGCGCATGGAAGTGGACGTCAAGACTACCGTGAAGAATATCGATCGCCATCAGCAAAACCCACAACTGAATACACTACAACATCGGGACCGAAGCTTTTTGGCCCAAAGCCTGAGCCTGGGAGGTCGAGTGACAGGACTCCCGAGGTCTTAAGATACAAGACCGACTATTCACTGCCACCTGAGATACATACAAACGCAGCCGGTACTAACAGGAGCGGATATAGCTATAACAGCACCAAGGGCTCGCCAGCTTGGTATAGCGTTCGCGATCATGAAAGCGATTTTACCCCCCTAGTACCCCCTGTGCCCATACCAGCTCGGCCGAAATCGGCTTCTGATAGGCGTCGTGCCTCGGTCATCATCCATGATGAAGTGCCTCGTGTTTCTGGCCCACGTAACAGTGAACCTCACATTCGCACAGGATCCCGTACTGGGTATGGATCATCAGCTGGTCTAGCATCCTCGCCTATGTCACCTCCCTATTCTTCCCGTGACCACCCCCTTCCAATACCAACTGCCCACTTTTCTCGGGACCATCTTGGTTCTGTGGGTAGTGATTCTCGGGCTACCAATGCACCATATCCCGAAGATGAAGATTTGCCAGATGTCATGGCTCGTTCAGGCAGTGCTCATCTTGGTGACGGGACCCGCTCACGATCCCGGGGCACCCGATCTAAATATCCATCGCCAAGCCCCTCACCATATTCCGTCCCGGGAGCTACTGGACCAGCTGGACCTCGAAGTTTGCAACAGTCTGCAAGCTCAACTTCCTCTCTGCGCAGGGCGGAGCCCACCCTTGCACACGAAACCGACAATGCTCCTGCGCGGTCTCTAGATATAATCCCCTTCAATGGCTCCGTTGGTGCCTGGCGCAGTTATATCGATGAACCTGCTCGATATGGACTACCCTCTATTCCTGTTTGCCGCTTTTCACCTTCACAGCCACGTGAGTTCCGTGATGTGACGTTTATGACATTGCGTGATGTCCCTGACTTCGATATTTGCATGCCGTGTTATAAGGCGGTATTTGCATCAGGCCCATACAAGAATCAGTTTGTCGAGTCTACCAAACTGGTGTATGCAAGATCCGAAAGATGCTGCGACTTTGGAACAGTCCCGTGGTTTCAATTGGGGTGGATAATGGCCCTTAAACGCCGTGAGGCTAGGATTGGGGACATCTATGAAAAAATCATGAAGCATGTTCTGAAAAAGACGCCTAGCTGCTCGTCGAACAGTAATATGCTGTACATGTACACGCTGCGCAATCAGTGGGTTAACGAAACTAATATCCTGCCTGATTTTGCCATTTGTCCTAGATGCATGGAGGGTGTGTTTACACTTTTGCCCAACGTGTTCCAGAGCCAGCTGTGTGTCGAAGTCAAGCCAACAGACGATCAAAAATGTGCTCTCAAACATGGCCTGGGGAGCATAAGTTCTCGTTTTACCAATATTTTCAATTGCATCGAAGTGTGCAGTGACCGGGGTACCATGTCCAGCCATGGTCCAGATGGCCGCAAGTTGGTCGAAGACTTGAGGCAATTTGTTGGCTTTGCTGAATGTTCAGACTCAAACTCGCCAAAATATAACAAAGATTGGTACGTGATCGCGGACTTGGCGAATTTGACTATATGTAGAGACTGTTACTACACATATATCAAACCGTTGAAGCATTCCGAGCTTGGGAAGAGATTGGCCGCGGAAAGACACCACAGAGCTTTTGGAGCATGCGAGCTAAACTCTCACCGTATGAAATCAATGCTAAGTGCGGCATTGCAGACCAGAGACTTTGCAAATCTCCGCATGGATATTTATGCCAGCAGACGGCCTGAGTACTAGACGGTGATAATGGGAGGGACAATGCAGTTAGTATAGTGGTGGATTGAAGCACAAAAAAAGGGTATTATGGGTTGAGTTGTTGTTATGACACAGCAATTGATTTTTAGATTGTGTTGCCATGTTGGATCTTGTAGGTAGACGTTGTTGTCATTTTCTCCATCTGTTTATAAATTGTCTATGGATGAAGTCGTTACGTTACTGAGTCTTGTGAAACCCGAAACCCCCAGGGTTTCTTGTCCGCCCAAGCTGGAACTGATAAGATAAGAGCCAAAGCTACCAAAAAAGTGGGTTCCTGGAGGCTCAGGCAAAGACAAAATTATCACCAACCAAACGAAATCCTTGAACACCAAGACGAAGGCTTTGCTTGCGGGGCTGCACTAGTAGACACAACGCCTTGCTCAACCCGAAAAGTCGATCTGGCTTCTGCGCATATACTGCAGTCTGCACGAATTGGCTTATAATTCCTATACGGTGCGACAAAGCAGGCAAGCCAAGGCCTTAACCTCTTGAGCCTCTCTCCCGATCTTCAGTACCACTATTACCGTCGGATCACACTGTACACATATATACGCATACGCACACACACGTACGCGCACACACACACACACACACACACACACAATGGCGTCCGGCTTTCAGTCTCTATCGCCTCTGGCGAGATTCGGCCTGCTGGCGCTCCGGCCCGCAACGCGCCCCGCTGCGGCATTGGCAGTCCCAGCGATTGCTATGCAGACCCGTAGTGCGAGCATGAAGTCTAAGGGCTCCAAAGAGCAGGCTGACAAGAAGAAGAGGAAGCTGCCCAAGGATTTCAAGGTGTACGACCCTACAAAGTTCCCGCAGTTTTCACTATGTGATGCTATTAGGTGAGTTTAACTAAGATAGAGGATAGAGACGTCGGCCCCGGGGGAGCCGTGCCATACAAGAACATCATCTCTAACTCTCACTTTTCTAGATACATTCGTGCCGCAGAGGTTGGCTGCCACGGCAGTAGCACCAAGTACGAGGTTGCTGTGCGCTTGAGAACTGCCCGCAACGGCCCTGTCGTGCGCAATACCATCAAGTTGCCGCATCCCGTACGCACCAGTGCGCGCTTTGGTGTCATCTGCCCGGACAATAGCACAATTGCACAGGAGGCTCTACTAGCTGGTGCTGTAGTCGTGGGCCAGGAATCCTTGTTTGAACGCATCCGCGCTGGCGATCTGCCATTCGACCGGCTGATCTGCCATGAAGACTCAGAGAAGGCTTTGAACGCTGCTGGCCTGGGCCGTATCCTAGGCCCCAAGGGCTTGATGCCCTCGCGTAAGCTAGGCACTGTTACCAGGAATATCAAGCGCTCGATGCAGGCGGGCTCTGATGAGTACCGTGAGCGTATGGGTGTTATCAGAATGGCGGTTGGCCAGCTTGGCTTTACGCCTAAGATGCTGGCAGAGAACGTCAAGGCGCTGCTGGGCCAGATCAAGAAGGAATGTGCGGCACTCGAGGACCTGACGTTCAAGGAGGTGCGCGAAGTGGTGCTGAGCTCGTCCAAGGGCCCTGGCTTGAGTTTGAATGGCAAATTCAACTCCACCGACCCTGCAGTGACAGAGCAGCACCTGGTGGGCATCATGTAAAAATAGAGACAGAGGGTGAAAAAAGAGAGTTGTACTATTAGAAGGTTTTGTTATTTTCATTCATGATGTGGGAAGGGAGCTTCCGTTGGTCCAAGCTAAGCTACGTCTTGTCGTTGCTGTTTCTGTGTACATTTACATTTATTTCCTATTTGCCTTTCAAAATCTTGACTGCTTCTGTTGATGCTCCAAGCGTCCGGTATAGACCCATGTAGCTTAATAAGTGGCCTTGGCCCCCTGGCCCTGCTTGCTTGGCCGCCTTTGTGGCATTGCCAAGGTCGAGCATGATTGTATTGCGGCAGCGCACCCACCTCTCGTCTGCCTTCGCTACAAATGGAGTGTCTCGCCCTCCTAGCCTAGCAAATAGCTTCTCTACTCGTTGTAGACTGGCAACTAGGGCAGCGAGCTTGGCTGGACTGGTTCCAATGCCAGCCCCTAGAGCAGACCCTCCCTCGTCTTGAGTCTCCTCCACATCTTCGTCCTCTTCCGAGTCCGAGAACCAGTTAGTATCGGTGGCTGGTGTTGGCGGTGTTGGTATGACAGTCTTGCTTAATGTAGGTGTCTTGGCGGTGGCTGGTGGCAAACTATCAATAGAAAGCCGGGCTTCTAGGTCGCATAGAATATCATCTGCCTCAATCATTTTACGCCCCATTTCAATTTCTTCACGGACTACCTTGAGCTCATTATTGAGCGTCTGCACTTCAAGGCCCTTTGTATGTACAGAGCCCTTTCTCTCCTCCAATGCTCTGCGAAAGCCCAGGAGCGACATTTGCACATCTGAAACCTTTTCATCACCGCCGTGCAGGTCGGACCCCAAGGATAGAAAAGCTGTGTAATTTGAATTGACCAGCTCCAGCAGCTCTGTGTTGATGGCCGTGCTGCGTTCGCGCAAGTCGGCGCGGAGATCCTCTAGTGTTTGGTGGCGATCACGGAGAGCAGACAGGTACTCGGCAGGGTCAAAGTCAGCCGCGAGGAAATCCGACCGAGGGAGAGCCTCAGGAAATGGAAGGGCAGTGCCGTCATCGTCGTCATTTGTGGCTTCTGAAGAGGATGAGGACACGATGGCAGCGCTGCCTTTGCGTGAGCTATAGTCGTATAGGGATGTAGATGGCGAAGCCGAGCGGCCATTCAATGAAAGTCCGAAGTCAGACATTACGTAAGAACGAAGTTTGTGTAGATTCTGGTGGCTTTTATTGCGATGATGGCTCCTGTGGTTGTTGAAGCTCAAGCTCTAGACGGCCATCATAATGATCAGAGAGCTGCAGTTGGCATTGGCCAATAACCCCGGTTGAACGCTTACCATAAGTGGATACTGTGGCTCATGGGGTCTAAAGCCTTATCGAATCCCTGCACCTGATAGATGCATAAAAGCTGTCAATGACCCCTCTAGATAGTCACCACCAAAAATGAGCACCCCGCTTAACTCGCTGGTGCCACAAAACTTGACATTTTAGTCAACGCCAGCCAGTCAAGATAAGATTGAGAGAAGGCGCCAACATCTATCGTGAGTCTCTATCATTAACCTTCGCTTCTCTACATTGGCCGCTTTTGTCGCTGAAACATAGTCCATCCATCGTAGCACCGCCAACTTGAATCAACACTTGCCCTTCTGCAAAATGACTCCCGATGAGCTCACCACTGTCGCCCCCAAGCTGGCTGGTGACTTCAAGAGCATCGATGCCCATCTTCGCGATCTCGATAAGCATTTAACGGTGCGCTCGTACTTGTCTGGCTATGCTCTGAGTCCCATCGATACCCAGATTTGGACAACTCTCCGGTCTAACCGTGCCGCCATTGCCTTTATCCGCAAGGGCCCCCTCGCCAATCTGGCGCGTTGGTTCAACTTCGTCGAGGCCACCCATCCCGAGCTGCAGGATGCTATCAAGGCCTCGGAAAATGCTGCCCGCGAAAAGAAGCTGGCCCAAAGCAAGGCCGGTGGCAACTACAACATTGCCCTTCAGGAGACCGAGAAGGGCGTTGTCACCCGTTTCCTCCCTGAGCCCTCGTACGCTTTCTCGCCCCCCCC
>MKGM01000375.1:11023-22052 GCA_002018265.1 Ceratocystis harringtonii | reverse complement strand
GGGGGGGGGGGGGGGGGGGGGGGGAGGGGGGGAGGGAGGGAGCCAGCAGTTATGTGTACCTGTAGATATCTGTGTATATGGATATACGGTGTTCCGTCCTTTAGTTCTTGGATAATTTTATTCCCTTTGTAGCTGTTTTGGTGGGTATAGCAAAGGAGGCGGCTTCTTTAGTCTCGCTTCCAGCTAGCTCGCTTCGTTTCGCATCAGGCAGTATTTACACGGCAGAAACCGGTCATATAAAGCCGGGGCTCAGCTCATGCGTTCATACTGCACCCACAAACTTGACCCCATGAAAGATTGGCAACTACAGTTGGTAATGTAATGTCTTTGCAATTGCTCACTGGCTGTGTCTCCTTACTGCGACTTGGCCTTGTCCTCATAGTAGTGAGCCATCTCAAGGCCAGCTCTGCGGAATCCGCACTTGATGTAGAAACCCTCATTCGCCTCGCTGCAGTCCAGAATGCTCTTGTAGCACCCAACCTTGGCAGCGATGAAGTCGAGGGCCTGGATAATGCGTAGGCCTAGCTTTTTACCCTGCTGGTCCTTGGCGACAGCAATGTCTTCAATATGGCCAACAAGGCCGAGGTTGTGAATGCTGAAAAGAAAAGGGAGCATTAGCAGATTATTCGGCGGCAGTATATGAACGGCTGAAATATTCAATCGAGGTGTAGTATGCGAGCATTGTGATGGAAGTACATGGGAGAATAGAGGACCATAGCCAAGTGACTATCAGGAACACCTAATCCTGGCCCGTCCATCCCGTCCAACCCTCAATGACTGACAACTTACAACTTGCGTTCAACAATCAACGCACCAGTACCGACAATCTTGCCAGTAGCCGTGTCCTCAATAGCAAGAACATAATAACCGTCCTGCTTGGTCATCCATTCAAAGCGCTCGTGGAAGGCAGTCTCCGTAATATCACCGACTGTTGTCAGGACGCGGAGGCAATCCAGAAATCCAGTCGCATAATCAGATGCCCGTAGAGACCGGGCAATGTAGCCCTCGGGAAGCTGGGCTGCGACCTCGGGAGAGATAAGGTCGGTAGAGAAGAGCTCGGTAGCAGACATGGTAGCGGAAAGGAGCGGGGTCGAGACACGTATAGGACTTTGAGCGGATGGGACCTAGAGACGAGCGGGCGGGCGTGCAGGGCGGCCGAGGACGACTGGAAATTGAAGACAATGCGCAAAAAAGTGATTGATGACAGAGAGAACAATTGGGAACAATGGTGCACAAATAAGAGGCTAAGATGTAATATGTCAAGACAGCAAAGGAGAAAACGAGCCAAACCCTATTGAGAGGTACATAAGTCAAGGTACAAAGGTACAAGCCACAACCCTAGCTGCAGCAAGGGGGAGGGAGCTGGAGGGATTTTTGCAGCTCCATCCGGCAAACGACACCATATTGGCCGTGTTGGATAGAGACTTGTTCCCTATTGTAAATATAGGGTACGGAGGGAGGATGCATGGATACTTGTACTGACCAGAGCATGATAGAAGGAAAAGAATACTGAACAAGCATGGAAAGACGAACAAGAAAAGGGAAAACACCAAGTCAAGAGAAAAGGCATACAACTTGGAGTTGAACTTGAACTTGAACTTGGATTTATTTGACATCTGCGGGTTGGCGATACAGAAAAAAAAAAAAAAAAAAAAAAAAAAAGCACTGTAGCAATAACCTTGCCTATCTCCAGCAAAAAGCAACGAGCGTGGCCGGGTGGCTCTTCATTCTTCATGGGGAACTACCTAAAGGGAAGGAACACTCGCCTAAACCTAGGGATAATTAGGGCAAGCAATCAAGACTACAACGGCCACAAATAATAAATATTGAATAGAATGACAATAGTCACGGCTTTTCGTCATGATAGCACTATTTCACCATCTTGATTTTGTCGAATCGGTCCATTAGTTCATCAACCCAACCCCCACGAATAACCAAACAATAGAATATCAAAACAACAAAGCCCAACAACATAGAAATCACAACACTTCCCTTCTCAGCCAATCGTCATCCCGCTTTTGCTAGTTCAACCATCCATTATGCAGGTCTTTGGGGTCATTAACCCTATACACTCTTGCTTTTGACTGCCCAATCCTAGAGTAATCTAGGCCTATGCTTTCACATGTCAGCCCAATGACTGGCTAGTGGCTCGTTTCGATCGTGGCCTGTCGAACAAAGCCTCCCACCCAGTCTCATACGAACCAACCGTCTTCTCCCTAGTCGTGTTCTTTGTCTTGTCTCTGTCGCTGCAGATCCTTCTCTATACTTGGTTTGTTTAGCTAATCTTGGGCTTGCTGTACCATTCATGTAGTTTATATCCTGTTCGAGAACCTGTTTACACATGTTAAGTACATATTGCATCAATACGCATGCGTGCATGCATGCATACGCGCAATGCACGCTCACAGTTCCCATGGCTGGGCTAGTTGGGTGGATCTGGGTCCCAGCAACAGTCAGAAGTCCAATATGCGTTTGCATCCATCCAGACTTTGCCTTCTCTTTCTCTCTCCATTTCAAGTTATCCTCGGCTTCAGAAGCTATATCTTCTTTTTTTCTCTCCCTTATTCTGTCTCACTTGGGTTGCTTTTTTTCTTCTTTTTTTCCTTTCTTTTTTCATGTCAGCAGCCCCTCCCCTTATTTTGAGCCTTCACCGACTTCTCAATCTTTTCAACGAGGTTCATCCTCTGCAGGCTCCACTGTCAACCCCAACCATATTTTCCTATTGTTGTTTCCCAGCCTTCTTAATCAACTTGGAAAGGGTCATAAGCAAGCAACTCACCATCTATAGCCACAAGTATATTATCGCTTACCCGACCGCTGGCATTGACATCCCCAAAATCTAATTCAACATGTCTTCCGCCATGCAAAAAAATCAGGCCAATGCCGCTTCCTTGCTTCCTGTTCCACACGGCCCCACTTTGCTCCCGGGCCCTTTGGCCTTTGCCGTAACTGCCATGACTCAGACCACAGGCACCTTGATTCGGGCAAGCTCAAAAGTCACTACTTGGGGCATGGATGTTGCTCGTACCACAACTGTGTCTAGTCTTGGGGTGGGCATGTCCATTCTTGAAACGGCCATGTACCTTGCTGGCCGAGATGTCCAGCAAATAGCAGGTCTTCCACTGGCCGTGGGACATGTCGAGCCCGTTGTTGAGGCGAGTCTGGATGCTTTGTACAGAGGAATGACCTGCTTAGTATTTCTTGTGGCTGCAAGCTTCAGACTATCTTCTACCATGGTCGAGACAACTTCGCATAGCACTCTAGTCTTCCTGACTGTACTCAACCAGTTCTTCGGTTCAACCGACTCTTCCAGGGCCATAGCTAGTATCATTGCCCTGATCCGTAGAGAATTTCGAAATCCTGCTACTGGAATTCAGGGAGAAACTGTTGGAGTTAAGGACTTGTTGATCTCCATGGCCGCCTTTGCCTACCTGCAAAGCGCTTGCCTGCGTTTGACTGAGGAAGACGACCATAACAACGAGATTGACGAAATGATATGGGATGTTGTTGTGCTTGATGATGGCGTGCGAATTGATGTCCATGATATTCACGATATTAGTTTGTATGGGAGTCACAAGGGAAAATACGAAAACCGGACCAGACAGGCACGGCATATTGGCCCAAGCCCTGACGCTTCATCATCTTTTATGAGTGCCGCGGATCACATCCCCATGGCTGCACAAAGTCATGTTGAAGATGCTGAGGCTGCATTACACAAGCAGATTACAGCTCAGCTGCCTGCTAATGCCAAGGTGCTTGTGTCCACCAATACTGTTACAACCAAAACGATTACCGTTGATATTCCTACAAGCACAATCCCAGACTTCCAGTTAAATCCCCCCCCAGGTGCTGTTATTGTCAGACAACAGTCCACGTCAGGCCCTGGCTCCCACATGCATCGCATCGTATATCGCATTCAGCGGAGTGAGGCAAGCAGTGCAGCAACAGAAAAAAAGACCATGGAAGATACAATGGATAACGCTGCTGCTACAGACTTTGGAAGCATGGAGAATGAGTTTGAGCCATCCTTCTTACCACAAGCACCACCATCACCAATGCACACTTCCCCTCCACTTGTAAGGCCAATGATGGAGGTCCTTAGTCGGCCTTCAACAGCTGCCGACTCAGTTTCCACCTTTGTTCCATCACCACCTCACATTGCAGCGGACTCGAATGTTATCAGCCCCGGTATCTTCAACTCTAACACAACACCGACTAAAATTTCACCACTGGGATCTCCTTCTGCCGCTTCTTCGCCCTCTACATCCTCTACAATGGGCTCTCCTACAAATCCCCCTGTATTTCCAGGTGCTGGTTCCCCGTTTTCTGACTCTCGTCCCACAGCTCCAGAAGCTTTAGAGCCAGATCCCAAGTCTCCGTCAAAGACGTCAGTTAATCCTCCCCGCCAAAAATCTTTTCTTCGGTCCAGTCGTTATTCTGTAGACTCTCTTAAAGACTGTAGTAAACAGGAAACTAAACGCAGGGACCCCGAGACGTTCACAAGGCCGACAACGAGCAGCAGTAATAAACAGAAATCTCCATCAGCCTGGAAATTCCCGGAAAAGCGCAACAGTTTCAAAAACGTACTGAAGATAGGGTCTGCCTCTGGCATCTCTTCGCTCTGGAACAGAGACTCTAGCGATAATAACACAAAGTTAGGCCACAAGAAAGCGTCCAAGTCTTCGAATCTACAAAAAGGCCAGTGCTTGGTAAACTTGCCTTTAGGCGGTGATAGCAATAAGAATCAGCCTACCATGAGAGGCAGTAGAGCAATTGAAAGCAATGTAGTCGCTTCAACCTCCAAGTCTCCTGCTCCTCCTATTGCGCCCCAAGAATGCCCCTACTCTCCCACCGGTGAGGCAAGGAATCGGAAATATTCTAGTATACCAGACGGTCCTGATCCTCCTATGCCAAGGGGTAATGATAACAATGGCAAGGACTGTGACGAGACAAACGCCGCCGCACTCACTATTCGGCCTCGCCAAGATGTAGCTAGGATCTCCTCACGGAGCAGAAACTATTCTACAATGCGGTCGTTATCTCCGTCACCTTCGCCCTCGCCCATGACACCTCGGGCTCACCAGAAGTCTGGGTCTTTAGGTAGTCGTAATGGTCTATCAATGGGGGGAAACACTAGCTCTATGCATAGGCATCCCCAGGTTTTCAACTCAGACATCTATAGCCTTGAGACAACCAACGATTCCGAGTCTTCCTTAGTCTTTTCCTCTCTATTATCATATCGCCAGCGCAGTGCTTATAATACTGAGGCTCTCAAGTCTCTCCGTAGGACAGGCATGATTGAGACTACTTTCCCACGGTTCCACATTCTACGCAACATCACGAGATATATTCTATTTTCGTCGGCTTCATACGGATCGCATTTCCTCCGCTATCTTGGTCTTTCGCCTGAAGAAAGACCAAGGTTCGAGCCGGCTGCCCACAAGACTCATCGAGATGTTCGGGCCTTTGCCCAGCACACAAACATTTCACCTGAAAGTGTTATCCTAGCCTCCTTTGTTGATGCTGAGGGAGGCTCCAACTCCGAGGGAAATGTGGGCACCGGATCAAGTGTGCCTCTAGTGCACTATATTGCGCTCGATCATGAGTCCAAGGCCGTAGTTTTAGCCTGTCGAGGCACTCTTGGGTTTGAGGATGTTCTCACGGACTTGACATGTGAATACGACGAAATGCAGTGGCGTAGTCAGAAGTTCCAAGTGCATAAGGGTATTCACGCATCAGCTCGCCGCTTGCTATATGGCGAAGATGGCAAAGTTCTAGCAACTCTCAAGGCGACACTGGATGAGTTCCCTGACTATGGGCTTGTATTAACTGGCCACTCTTTAGGTGGTGCTGTAACAGCACTGCTAGGCGTAATGCTGGCAGAGCCTAACCCTGACCCGCGTACACTTGGGTTTGTCACAGCCTCAAAGACCAAGATGAACGACGAGCATGCTCATCTGCGGCCTCCATCTGGCCGTCCAATTCATGTGTATGCCTATGGCGCACCAAGCACGATGTGCCACCGGATGCAAAAGGCCACACGTGGATTGATAACGTCAGTAGTGCATGGTAATGATGTCGTCCCGTATCTGTCACTGGGCGTACTGCATGATTTCCAGGCTCTCTCGGCCGCTTTCAAAAACGAGGGAAGCTCCGCACGCGCTGCACTAAACAAGTATGTGACAGAACAACTACAGAACGAATTCCTGCAGCGTTGGTACGGTTCTTCGGCTGAAGGCTTAAGTGGAACACAGAGTACCTTGGTGGCAAATGGTGACCGGCCACAGTGGGCCATCTCGTTACTACGGACTCTCCGGGCATCGATGAAGAGTGAAAAGCTTCTCCCGCCAGGAGAGGTATTTCAAGTCGAATGTACAAGCGTTTTGCAGCGGAACTACGCGGGCCAGCGATCGACCGTTCAAGGTTTCTTAGGGTCACCTGCCAAACGCATTGTACTACGCTATGTGCGAGATGTTCCAGCGCGGTTCAAGGAAATTCGCTTCCGACCAAGCATGCTAATGGATCATAGTCCGAGTCGCTATGAGGAAAGCTTGAACCGACTTAGGGTGGGGGTAGAGCAGGTCTGGATGTAGTGGTGGTGGAGGTGAAAGAAGTCAATAATGGTGATGGTAGCGATGGTGGCGATGACAGTGGCTATCACGATGGCGGTGACGATGGAAATGATAGCGACTACCATCAATGAGGCCGTGGGAAGGAGGGTCTCACGCTTTTTTCCGTATAGTAGTCAACTTTTCGTTCAGACATTCTATTTTATATACAAGCCCTGTAATAGCCCTATTTCAGTCTCAAAAGTCCTGGATCCCTGTTTCCCCCTCTCTACTGTTTACTGTACTTGGTTCTTCATCGTCAAACCACGCCTCCTCAGCATCCCGTTGCACTAGTTCATCCAACGTCTCGTCGTCATCAACCAGTGCATAATTGAAATCCACGTCATACCCCGCCACAAAGCGATCGAGCAAGAAGTCATGCCAAAGCTGGAGTGCCTGGGCCTGAAAGGAGGCGGCATTTGTGTCTGGGGCATGAGGAGGATGCTGCCGGGTAGGGTTGGAGAAGAGATCGACGTCATGGTCTAAAGACCATTGTGCAGTAGACCAGAATCTGCTTTGGGGGTGAGAGCAGGAGCCCGCATCTAGTGTATTCATTTTCACATCTGATTCTGTATCTGCGTTTATGGAGGGATCTTTAACATCACGCAGACTTGCAAGCTTTGCTTCTGAGCGCACAAAATGGCCCTCCAGTGTCCGCGCATACCCCTTTGCCTTGCCGTCCGCTTCACGTTGGGCAGGAGAGAGGTGCCAATGGACTAGTGAGTCATAGAGAATGGGGTCTAAATCAGGTGCTATTAGCAATGGCGTTCTCGGCCCGAGACTTGTGGAAATGAGGCAAGGCAAAGAGTGAAGAGTAAAGCGAATAGGGTGTACAGGAAAGTATATAAGCATAGGCAGCCTTGATTTAGTGTAACGGGCTAAAATGGATACGCACTGCTGAGCTCATGCTCACTATTATGAAGATACTTGGCGTGAAGTTCGACATACCGCCGCCTCCGGTTTTGTACCTGGATCAGCCTAGCTGATGAGGCCGAGCGGGGGCGAGGCCGAGGTCTGTTAGACCCTGGGATGGTTCCGACGGAATTAGCATTTGGCTTGGACTGCACCGGAAGTTCAGTCAGCATATTGAACAAACAATTGGAAATTCAAGGTTTTAACTCTAAAGGACCAAAAATCTCAAAATGAGGGTGGATTTCAAGGACAGAGAAGCTGTGACGTCAAGTCCACTTCTCTTAGGGTGTGCTAGGGTTTATTGGACTAAGCCGCTTTAGGTCTAACCTTGGGCCTTTTCTCTACCGTTCATGTGTACTCTCTAGAATAAAAGGACGAAGTTGCTTATTTTCAATCAGTGTATTACGGTCTATGGCGCAATGCGGTTGGGCTTCAAAAGCCTTTACTGTTCTATGAGAGGTAAAAGAAGTCTTAGCAAGACGCTATGAAAGTAACGGGTAGCACTATATGCCTGCTACGTCCACTAAGTTTCTGCCCCGCTTGACCGCCTTCATTCAACTACGAACTGTAATGTAGCAAGAGATAGGCCCGCTAGCATCAACGAAGACGATATTCCAGTGTTGATAAAGCCCCCATCATGGGCCTTGTGCTATGTGCAAGTTGATACCTGAGGCCAGCTGTATATGGCCATGAATGCCAGCACATCCAGCTAGCCCGTCTGAGCTGCGAAAATCCAATATACACCTTGATGTCATGGACTACAGGACCAGCGAGTGAGGGAGTAGTCTAGGTTTTGAACATGTATGGGACAAGGAAGGAAACGAGTATGCCCAGGAGTTTGTCTACGCAGACAGTGACTTCATTCCTAACCTTGGGACGGGGGTAGGGTGGAGATCACCTCTTATAAGTAGCTGTAAAGGAGACAGGGTGGGTATGGAGCGCAAGAGTACAAAGGTACGAGAGTACAAACGCACAGAAGGAATGTCTAACACTCGTGTCGCGTAAATTAAAGAGGACCAACAACGCTTGGGAGAAGGGGGCCTAGCTTATATACAGCCATCTATACATGCCCAGATTCTAGTAGACGTATATCTTTCTAACAGGTAACAAGGTCGAACTCTCCAGGAAAAAGAAAAATGGCCAGGACTCAGTTGCCCATTACTGCCCTAAACCTCGGCAGCATTCACGTGTTTCCCCTCCTTGTGTTTCACGTTTTGTCTTGTTTCTAGACAAACAATAGCGAGAAGCGAGAAGCGAAAAAGGCGTCTGACTAGACCTGCGAGAAGAGAGGCCATGCTAGTAGTATTTGCAACGGACTAATAGCATCCAACTATGTAGGTGAGTACGTGTGTTTTATATGAGGCAATCCAGATATAGCAGACTTAGAGAAGGGATGGGTTTAACATTTCGATGCTGCTCTCGCGCGTAAAGTATAGGCCAGCTGGAACAAGAGCGAGCTCAAGAGATAGAGCTTTATAGAAGCTAAAGGTATTGCCTCGTGAAGATGAGCGAAAGGAAAAAATTAGGTCAATAACTAAGGGTGACCACCCCGAACAGAGCAAAAAGCTGTCAGTTTGTGCGCACCATCAGCCGGCATGTAGGTTTAGCCCATCCAATCAGCAATGATCTTGTCAACACGATGAGGCAACTACCCCTCAGGAACTGGTTATACGACTCTGGGAGCTCAGCGGCTTTTACTTAGGGTTAACAGCTCGACTTGACGTATAGCTTTGTGATCGATATCTATGCTCGCACTTGCTAGGCTGTCTGGCTCTCTCTCTAGATAACTGGCCTCACCTCTCAATTTATGTTTCTTTTTTGCCCTTTCGTCGTGCTTTTGTTGAATCTTGGTCCAATCCCAGTGGCCGGCCAAGACAAAGCCCCACCTAGGAAATTCAATGAATGTCCATGCTCTCTCGCATTCGCCCCTCCCCCATATTATTATTGTTATTACTAGCATTCACCTCTTGCTACAACAAGGTTATTGTTCAGGATCTGAATTTTGGTCCTAACAAAGCAAAGTCGAAAAGAGAGACAGGACGACTTGCAACTAGGCTACAGAAGGACATACATACGCCTAAACATATGCCCATACATATACAATACATGCGTACATCCACATGTGCATATATGCACATAACATATGTACTATTCCGCGCCGTACCATTTGCCATACATGGTACGGAGATATTAGCTTTTTAGCAAATCCGACCTGCATTGCATTATCGAAAGGGCAATATATACCAACAGTCTCAATCTCGGAGTTGCTCTTTTCTTTTTTTTCCTTTTCTTTTTTGGGATGCTTTTCTTCGTTCCTCTGCTTCTTCTTATGGTTGCCCTGCCTTTTCCTGCTTGGTCCTGTCCATTTATCTGTTCTCTTGCTTATATTTTCCCTGGTGCTGTTTATTTCTCTTTCCCGCCTTCCCTCCAGCGCTTTCCCGCACATACGGCTACGGGCTCCTCCTTGTCTGTGCCTATTAGACAAGCCAGGGCTTTGGTCGTTTCTTCCTTCTGGCTTCCCATTTTGTCTCCATTCTTGTTGAACAATGGCCCGCCGCTTTTTGACCCGCTTCCGCAGCTGGACATCCACTACATCAAGCAAGAGCACTGGCGAGCCCGACTCAACCGAGTCATTGCCTGCATCCCCTGGTGCCGATGCTGCAGTTGCCAGTAGCCAAGCTAGCCGAAGTTCAGTGCTATCAACGCGGTCGCGACGAGATAGCCTACGGCCAAGTTGGGGTAGTCAGAGGCAGAAGTTGCAGCCGCAGCCGCAGCCGCAGCCGCTTAGAAAAGGCCAGGAAACGGAGAACGTGTGGGGGTCACAGCTACAGCCACAGCAACAACCACACCTACAGATACAAACACAAACACAGGCACAGGCACAGGCACAGGCACAGACTCGGTCTCGTCCGCACTCCCAGCCCCAGTCTTCCCCAGGAAATCGTCATCACGGGGACGTATGTTCCCCTCTTCCGTCACCTGTCCCATTGCCTACGGGTTCGGGGAGCGGATGGTTGCTGACTACAGGAGGGGCTCTGGAGACAGTAGTTTCCATCATACCTACAACAGCAGCTTCTGGTAATAATCGCCCTTTTCACTCGTTCTTCGTTCATTTCTAGCTGCCCCTTGCCCAGTTGCTGTTCTTTTTGTCTTGAATGTTTTTATTCTTTTTTTATTTTGGCAAACTCTCGCCCCTTCATTTTGCACGCGGCTGCTTAAAAATATCTGACTAATCAATATCAACAATCACAGCTACAACTACAACTACAACCTGTCATCACTCGCATGCTGGCAGCAAAAGCAACCAAGACTTGGTTAGCCAGGCTGGAGTGGACACAGGTAGAAACGAGTAAGTTTTGCTTTCTTTGTCAGTTTTTTATATATTATTTACACAGAGCAGAGCCTTGCTCCTTGTTCCCATTCTCCAATCTTCCCACCATGCATTCTCTTTCTCTCTCCCCCGCCTCACTCTTTATTCCCCTCTTCTTCTCTTTTGCTCTTTGTTTATG
>MKGM01000374.1:8428-22145 GCA_002018265.1 Ceratocystis harringtonii | reverse complement strand
CCCCCCCGTTTGCTTTCGCCCCCACCCTCGCCATTGCTAACCCCGATCCCCGTTCTCCCCCTCCCTCACCTATTTTTAGCTTTGGGACACAGCTGGTACTGAACGCTTCCGCTCTGTTTCGCGCTCCTACTATCGTGGTGCAGCTGGCGCTATTCTCGTGTACGACCTCACATCGCACGTCTCCTTCAGCGCCCTGCAACCGTTCCTCAACGATGCGCGTGCTCTAGCCTCTCCACAACTGAGCCTGTTGCTCGTCGGCAACAAACTCGACTTAGCCACAGAAATACCCGATGCTGGTGCGCCATCCTCGACTGTGCCCAGTAGCTATGCCTCAACATCCACCATGCAGGCCGGCGACTACCCTTCGTACTCGACGTCCACGATTACATCCCCAGGCTCAGCTTCAATTGCAGCTCAGGCGTCTACGCTGCGTGCCACAGTTGCGCCCGAAGGCCGCGAAGTCTCCACT
This sequence comes from Ceratocystis harringtonii, assembly GCA_002018265.1. Classification (NCBI taxonomy): domain Eukaryota; kingdom Fungi; phylum Ascomycota; class Sordariomycetes; order Microascales; family Ceratocystidaceae; genus Ceratocystis; species Ceratocystis harringtonii. The sequence goes on along the minus strand of MKGM01000374.1, from coordinate 21,676 downwards.
GCTGTTGCCAACCGCTGGGCTTCGCAGGTCGGAGTTCCCGTGGTCATGGAAGCCTCGGCACTCAGCGGCGATCAGGTCGACGAGGTCTTTGAGCGATTGGCGCGCATGATTGTAACCAAGATCGAGATTGGTGACATCGACCCAGACGACCCGCTAAGTGGTATCCAATACGGCGACGGCTATGGATACAGCACCGCCAGCATACGGGGTGATGGTGCAAGTGTTAAGAACTCGCTAAATGGGGTCACTGTAGACGACGGCTCGGCAAGTATGCGTAGACAGCGGAAGAGAACAGGCGGCCTAAGAGAGTGGGAAGAGGTGTTTACGTTGACGAACGGGCGAAGACGAGGAGGGAACTGCTGCTAGAGCTGTAGAGAGGATGGACAACCTACATTTCGAGGTGAGTTAGAAGAGACGTTCTGTCCTTTTCTTTTCTTTTTGTACTGTTCCTGGAGTTTGATGTTGCTTGTTTAATTCTTTCAAAGCTAGCCAGTCTTTCTTATCGCACGATTTCTTTCTACCGTCCATTATCTTGTGTTTTTTCTTTCTTTCTATCTTTCGTCCTTACGACTTCTAAATGCCGTGAAACGTTATATAAGATGTCTAATTCCTAACCCTAACAAGACGTTGCATTGCATGCTGGTTATAGCCTAAAGACTCTCTGTTCTTGTCATGTTACAGTCTTACTCCAATCTCCAACTCGTACAGCCCTTTATCAAGTGTTTGATATTGATATTATGACGCAGAGAACAGTCCCTTCACGTTATCTCACCCACAGAATCCGGCTTGATTCCCACTGGACTTTTAAACAGGGACTAGATGCATCCTCAGGCCGCCACCCGGCTATCGCCCCCGACTGGCTGCCGGTAGCTCAGTTCCCTACTGACATCCACCTTGACCTGCTGCACCACGGGTTAATTGCCGACCCCTTCACTTCCAAGAACGAGTCCTTGGTACAATGGGTGGGAGAGACCAGCTGGATATACCGCACGACGTTTGATTTACCAGAAGACAGAGGCCGTCCTGTACTGAATCCTATGGGCGATGCTACAGCCGATACAACTGTATGCGCAGACTTACTGTTCCATGGACTTGACACGGTAGCTAGCGTGTCTTTGAATGGCATTGAAATCCTGCATGCCGACAACATGTTCATCCCGCATCGCATTTGCGTGACGGAACAGCTGCTTTGGGACAAAACGAATGAGCTAGTCATCACTTTCGAAAGCGCGTTGCTTGTAGGGCGCGCACAAGTGTTGCGCCAGCCGCAACACAAATGGGGCTGCTGGAACGGCGAGAGTTCGAGGTTGGCGGTGCGCAAGGCACAGTATCATTGGGTAAGTATAAGAGGAGACATGTTACCCTCCGTCTTCCTGCAAGTGATAGGTACTGACTGGCTTTGGATAAGGGCTGGGACTGGGGCCCAATGCTCATGACATGTGGCCTGTGGAGACCTATAGAACTGCATGTTGGACACGTGTACATCACCGATCTTTCTGCCCAGATCAACATCAATCTAACGCCAATCTCGGCTAGTGTTGATATCGCAACGGAAATCAAGGGAGCTAGCTTGGTTCTGTCTCGAACTTCCATACATGTAACCCTTGCTCTAGGCGATTACCATCAAACAAAAGTGGTATCTCACGGCGACCGCGCACACTTCGAGCTCTTCCGCCCACAGCTATGGTATCCCGCGAGATATGGCCCCCAGCCACTTTACACCGTTACTGTTTCAGTCACGGACGACCAAGGCTATATTTACGACCGCCAGGAAAAGCGCATTGGTTTGCGCAAAATTGAGCTGAACCAAGAAAGTTTGCAGGGTCAGCAAGGAACCGGCTTCTTCTTCCGCGTGAATGGAATTCCCATATTTTGCGGGGGTAGTAACTGGATCCCAGCAGATAGTTTCCTACCGAGTCTGGACAGCAACAGGTACCAGGCGTGGATGAGGCTGCTGCGAGATGGGAACCAGGTTATGGTGAGAGTCTGGGGAGGTGGTGTCTACGAGGACGACACGTTCTATGATGCATGTGATGAACTAGGCATTTTGGTTTGGCAGGACTTCATGTTTGCCTGCGGCAACTATCCAGCAGACCCTGAGATGCTCAAATCCGTTGAAATAGAGGCACGCGCGAACGTTATCCGTCTCCGCCACCACCCCAGCATTGTAGTTTGGGCAGGCAACAACGAAGATTATCAATACCAAGAAAGCGAAGGGTTAGCATATGACCCTGACAACAAAGACCCTCAGTCCTGGCTGAAAACGGATTTCCCTGCCCGTTACATATACGAATATCTTCTACCCCGTGTTTGCGCAGAGCTCATGCCACAGACCGCATACCACTTTGGCAGCCCATGGGGCGGTAAAAACAGTGGCGATTCGACCGTTGGCGATATTCATCAGTGGAATGTATGGCACGGAACACAAGAGCGATACCAGGATTTTGATAAGCTTGCTGGCCGCTTTGTCTCCGAGTTTGGCATGGAGGCATTCCCATCCACCAAAACAATCGACAGCTTCCTACCGAGAGGCAAAGACGACCCCGATCGCTATGCGCAGTCCTCAACTCTAGACTTCCACAACAAAGCCACTGGCCACGAACGCCGTCTGGCACTGTATCTTGTTGAGAATCTGAGGTACGCACTTGACCCGCTTGAGGCTTATGTCTACGCAACACAACTCATGCAAGCCGAATGCCTGTCATATGCCTATCGGCTATTCAAGCGACAGTGGCAAGGCCCTGGAAAAGAGTACTGCGCAGGAGCGCTAGTCTGGCAGCTGAACGATTGTTGGCCTGTCACATCGTGGAGCATTTGCGACTACTATTTGCGGCCCAAGCTAGCATACTACGCTATCAAACGCGAAATGGCGGCATTAAGTGTTGGTGCATCCCGCAAAGAAGAGGAGGGAAATCGGAGAGTCCAAGTGTGGGCTTGCAACTTGGCTCTAGAACACGCTGAGGTTGACTTAGAAGTTAAGGGCATCCATGTTGAGACGGGGGCGGAATTGTTCAAGCCAGTCAGAATCGGATCGATAGTGCTGCGTGAGAACAGGTCCACCGAGCTTCTCGCTCTGGACATTGAGGTGGAACAGTCTGAAGATACCAACTCCACAATAGTCGCAGTGTATCTGCAGCAAGATGGCAAAATAGTTGCGCGTCATATCAGCTGGCCAGAGCCGTTGAAGTATCTGCACCTGCAGCAGCCTAAAGCTCTGTGTGTCAGTCTAAGTGCAGATTACAAGAGCGTAGTGGTGAGCGCAGATGTTCCGGTAAAAGGGGTGACATTAGGGTGTGAAGATGAAGGAGTTGTTTTTGATGACAACTGTATTGATCTGGTGCCAGGCGAAAAGGTTGCGCTAGGTTTACGTGGTGCAATAGCCTCGACGATCATCACGGCCAGATATCTCGGCATGAAATGATGGAAAGCGAGGCGACATGAACATAAAGAGCTAAATAAAACAGCCTCGTAAAGAATGAGATATATATATATATATATATATTGGGAATAACTGAATACAAATAAGGGACGCATTGTAAAGACTGTCGGAGCTCCTGGAGCCTCGCCGGTGTAGGAAAAAAATGAGACCGGCATGGACTATGATGGCCCAGTGCCCCAAAGGGCACGGGTTCTATTCTTGCAGCTTGGTAATCAGCAGCCCTCCCCAGACAGCCTGACAAAACGCCAGGACAGGATGGAGAGTCCGAAGAACCCATGGAGCGTGTAGCAGAGCCGGGTGACCAGAAGATTATAGCTGCAATGGACAAGCACTGGGGCTTGAGCATGTTTGGTTTGCATGCACGTAGACCCAAACCTACCTAAATACCACATTTCAATGATAAGCGTTCACATCAACGCTCAATAACGAGAATCTTCAAGAGAAGATAAGAAAAACAGTGTAGCAAGAATACTGCAATGCCATTAATTTATGACTGCAAAAGTTGGGGTGCTGTAAGGAAGAAGGTAAGAGTTGGTCGCAGGCCAGCCAAAATTTTCTGCCCTTCTTAAACCTACAATTATAGTGGGGTGACTGTTGCTTAGTAATCAATAGCAACGGGTTGATGAACAGCCAGCAAGACGATGTCTTAAATAGCAGATTGACCTTGAATATAGTAATTAAGGCTATATCGTATGTATTATCGTAGAATCCAGGCTAGCATGATAAGATCCTATTCAAAAACCCTCGGAGTGTTCATCTTCTGCCGTCCATGCTGGTGATAGATCTGCCGAGGTTCTACCAGCTGCCACCTATTGCATCACAACTTCACTTCGCTTATATGCTGCTTGCCTATTCGTCTTCAAGCTTTCCAACAAGCTCCCCTTGGCAATCTCGAGCAACCTACCAGGGCTCCTGTTTCAATCTTCCTCCGCTATCTCACGTTCCTTTCTTGCGCCAAACTCGCCAGTCAGAGCCAACATCACCATGTACAATATCGTCACGCGCTTCCAAAGCGCTTTTGGCTTTTTTACGACTGTGCTCTTCACAGTGGCTACACTCATTGCCTTATCCGATATCCTCGTCTCGCGTGAGCCTACGGCTAGCATCGTTCCCAAAGATCTGAAGGTGTACGTATACATACGCTTAGTTTGCCCACATTTTCCGTGCAGCGCTCTAACATCCCCTCTCTTGTTTCTCCGCCTTTAGTATCAGTGGACGCGCCCACTACCATTCCACCAAGAAGACAGACCTGGCCTCGATTCGTTTCTCGCTCGATGCCGACTTCTCTTCGCTCTTTACTTGGAACACGAAGCAGGTCTTTGTGTATGTCACGGCCGAGTGGGACACACCGGCTACCAAGAACACGCCAGCAGGCCACAGCTCAGCCGTCATCTGGGACCAAATCATCACAACGCCCAGCTCGGATTTCCTAGCCAACTTTGGTCCTGCAACTATGAAAAAGCTGCGCCGCAGCGCGGCTGGCAAAACCGTTGATCCTAGCCGGTAAGCTTCCTTCAATCCGCTACTATCACATGTCTTGAGGCTAACGCTCTTTTATCACCAACTTTCAGTGGCAAGCTACACATCGAGAACCAGCGTCCCAAATACCAGATCACCCACCCCTCCGGTACCCTTGCCAAGACGCCGGATGTGCGCCTCAAGGTACACTATAACGTCCAGCCATGGGTTGGTCTGTTAACCTGGGATATGTACCGCAACATTCTCATCTGGAAGCGCATCGACAAAGGCGAAAGCAAATCATTCAACTTGCCGGCCATCAAAGCCAAGCCCAGCCAGAAGTCGTAAGCGGAGGCCTCGTTCTCTCTATATATATTGTATTTCTCTTGTTCTTGTATGAAATAAATAAGCGCTTGACTGGTTCGTGGGTGCACGGAGTACTGCGTTGGTCTAATTTTCACGGCCAGCCATGTCTAGGCCTGGCCTAGGCTTCTGACTGCTTGAAACATCGTCTACACACACTATACATCTTTCACAAATACTACGCGTGTCTGTCTCTAACCCAGCATTCTATTACATAAAAGTCATCAAGTCTTGTATAAAATAAACGCCCTTCATGTTACCCGCCCATATGATTGCCGAACCCACATAAATGCACATCTATGCAAGTATAGGCGCTGATGTTGAATCACCCGCATCTCATGAATTCTCATCTCTTCTTCACCATCTAAAGTCATAAAACCAATCATACGTCATTTAAGCTATGAAGTACAAGTCGTCTAGGGGGAGGGGAAATATGCTACAAAGAAAATAACACGGGACAGAATAAAGAAAAGTTGACAGGTAGTGTTGACACACTCATTGGAGAGGTTCATGCTCACCAGCCAGCACGAAAGTCGCTTACATTTACATCAGCCTAGTTTGATGCTGCGGCAGGAGCTCCAGCCCCACCACGACCTCCACGCCCACCACGGTTGCCATTACCACGTCCACCTCTGCCGCCACGACCACGACTCCAGGACCCTCCTCGGGAACCACGAAGCGTGTCATCCAGGCTAGGTGGAGGCACCGCATTATACGACCGTTGAGAAGCAGGGCCATTGTTGTTTAAACCTCCCCAGAAACCACCTCGGCCTCGGCCTCTGCCGCTGCTGAAGCTATTGTTGTTACTATTGCCACTGCCGACACTGCCGCCACTGCCGCGTCCATCCTGTTCAGAGTCAGGATGGGGCCGATAGACGAGGCTAGAAGGCAGAATCCCAGATTCGTTGGAACCGCCTCGGCCACGGCCGCCACGGCCGCCACGGCTACCACCACGAGCGCTGCCACGGCCATTGCCGTTTTGGTTACTGACGGCAGACCTCCAACCACCACTCAGGGCAGGGGGCATAGGGGCATCCTTGTATTGGGTAACACCCGAGGCATCGGAGCCCTTGAGGGAAATACCAGCAGCGGGGTTGCGGCTACCGGGAGCCTTGGCACCAAATACTAACTGCTTATTAGTGAGGTTTAGAACACTCCACGAAGCAACAGTCTGTCCACGAAATCCTGGGCAACGGTCATCAAGATTAGTGCCGCCCATGAAAGCCACGTCCCAAACAACATCCAGCAACACAGCTGTAGCAGTACGGCTGATACCAACCACAGTGCCACGGTAGTTTAGCGGGACCTTGCCTGACGAAGCGACAAAAACAACACGGTCACCCAGCTGAAACGTCTGGTTGTTGAGCGTAGCCTCCGCATCGATAGATTTGAGGATAGCGTTTCGTGGAACGTTTTGCATGAGTTTTACACCAGGTGCACTAGAGGCAGCTGACCTTTTCGAAGCAGCCACAGTGCCAGAAGTATCACTAACATTTGCCTTCGCATTAATTCCACCATTGGTGCTAGTATCGACAGACGCCTCGGCCGATTCGTCTTTGTCTTGGTCTCCATTGCTAGCTGCCAGTTTGGCTTCAGGAGTCGCCTTGGCTTCAGCAGCAGCCTTTGCCTTCGCCTGAAGAGCAGCTTCAGCCTGGGCCTCCGTCCGAGCATGGAGGTCCGCACCCGCATCAGCAAGGACAGTAACTAAATTTGAATCCAGCTGTTCAGCATCAAGAGGCACGCGATTCAACTTCTGAATGCCAACACCCTTGAGCCACGCGACAATCTCCTTGACACGAGTCTGGGCTGTTTCTTTGTCGGGCCAAAGCTGATCTGCAGTGACATCACTGCTTGTCGCATGGCGGCTAGCTTGTGCAAAGAAGTCAGGGAAGGCAATCATGTACTGCGTAATAAGGTCCAGGGCAACATGACTAAACTCCCATCCGGTGGCACTCTTACGAGAGTATCCCAAGACCTTTTGACGTTTTCCTTCAAACTTGAGGTTGAGGCCCAAGTTAACACGCAATCCTCCCACAGTCTCGATCTGGTAGGATGAAGTGATTCTACTAAGGAGAAGAGGATTGATACCGAGGTTTCTAGCGACCGCATAAGCAGGAGTGTAACGGTTGTGGCTGGTATGATCAAGAATGATCTTTTGAGTGAACTCAGGTTCCTTCTCCTTCACCGACAATCGTATGTTAGCCCTGGCGCCATTATAGCCAGTGATAGCCAAAGGCTGGCCATAACTGTACTCGCCCAGGAAGAATCCTTTTGACCCAACGGGGAACTCCTCTTCAATGGGGAGAGCGTCTTTTTCGATGAATCGCTCATCTTCTTCGCCAACTTCGTCAACAATAGTCTGGGCCGCATACACGGATCGAACGCCCAAGTTCTCGGCGTATTCTTTGACCATGGCACCTTGTTCAGTTTTGACCAAGCCCTTGAGCATCTCAACCTTGACCAGAGTCTCAACAGAGCCGATCTCAAAGCCCATGCGCTTTGAGTTCCAGTTCTCAATATAGCTAGCTTCGCGACTCCATTCGCTTATCTGACGGTCGCTGTGGCTTTGCTGTATAATATCAGCGTTAGGACCAAGGCGGTAGTCAAACATCTCATCAGAAACCTGCACAATTCTAGCCTCCTGCAAGAACGGGTAACCAACGAAACAACGCTTGCCCAATTTAGCCTTGTTGACCTCAATCTTGGTTGCGTTGTCGGCATCCGTCAATGTGATGATCATGCTGGGGTTGCGACTGTCAGACTGAAAGACATTGACACCATAACCCTCCACAAGAACACCAGAGCAAGGCAGTGAGTAAAGCGAAGGGAAGCCTGCAAGGGCCCCAGCCTTGACCTTCGCACCAGGCATCAGACCCGCGTGGAGCTTGAGGCCTTCGATGCTTGGTAAGTCAAAAATGTTTTCCACGCAGTGGCAAGACGTGATGTCAGAAAAGTGTCCAGGCATTGACGAAGGGTAAACAAAGTTAGCCTTATCCGAGTAGCTGAATTTTAGAGCAACTCCAAAAGTGTTGCGTGCTGCCTCCTCAGGCGGTAGGGTTTCATTAATAGGGGCCATGGCACTGAGCAATCGCTCCTCGTCAATGAACGGAATCTTCACGACAGCCTCCCATTCCATTTTTTTACCGTTCATATCAAGCTCAAAGTCGCGAGGATAGAAATCAATGATAGGCGACTTATGATCAGTCATAAGCGGCCAGTATACAGAGGGAACAATGCTCTTACTGCGATCAGGCAACACTCCCATTAGTTGCTCGAACGGGAGGAATGGCGCACCTTTCTTAAAATTTAAGTTGGCGTTGATTCCTTTGACAATATCGGAGGTCAAAGGGGAGTAATGGTACTGGTAAAACCAAGGCCAGGAAGCAATTCCCCGGTAGTAGTAATACAGCACCCACTGTAAGCCCTGGACGTAGTTTTCGCAGAGCGCAATGAGATCTGTCTCGTAATTATCTGGAGCCCATTCCTTGAATTTCTCCAAGTAGTATTTAGTCTTCCAGGCCTGAAACTTTTTCTTATAAACGTCTTCAAAGGCTATGGCAGCGTTCTCCTTAATCGGGTCAATAACCTTGGCGGAGTCATACTGCTTAATAACGCGGTAGAGAGCAACACTGCCCTCTTCTTCTTCGTCAGACTTTTCATTGTCATCCTCGGCCTGAGGAGGAAACTCAATGATGAGATCACGGGTTTCCTTGTCGTTCTCCTGGGTAGACCAGGGCATATGCAGCTTATCAGCCACATCCTGCACAAATTTACGATCCACCTGAGGCAAGCTATCCCCCAAGTTCAGGGGTATTTTAGACCGTGATTGGACGTAAGGCTTAATTCTTTGCTTCCAAAGCTCACTTTGGGCCCTCGTAATGACAATAGAGCTCTGCTTAGCCTTGCGTCGGCCGGAATTGGGCTTGGCACCAGCACCAAGCGACTCCTCCATCTTCTTGGACTGGAACCAGCTTTCGTTGGCAACATCGTCTTCAAAATGGCCCTTTTCATCCTTGGCTAGTTCTTCAACCAGCTTAACAAGGCGGGGTATGTTGATGACGCCATCCTCGTTGATGTAGCCATCACACTTGGGAAGAACTTGTTTGTAAAGACGGAACATAGAAGCCAAAGCACCTTCGTTGATATGAAGGCGGGGTAAATTGGGAAGGAAATCGTTTCCCACAAAAAAGGCCATCAGAATGAAGTCATCTATGACGCGCTCGAGGTCGAACTCAAACGTAAGTGCGCCCGGAGCGGCAAGCTCGCGGAACTCTAGCTCGAGGTACTCTCGCACTATGCACAGATGGAGTAAATAGAAATTCTGGCGTTCCAGCTCTGCTGACTTGTTCTTTGACGCCCGGCCAAATGTGACTTCTTCTCTCAGAAGACAGAAATGGGGATCGTGACTGAGAAGGCCCAGCATGATGAGATCGGCATCAAGGCCGTATAAGCAGTGTCGCATGTTCGGGTTGTATCCAGGCTGCGCCTTGGCATTGCGGATGTACTCCATGATCTTGTGCTCGCCCTCTCCGGGGACCTCGTGACCTGACAAAACTACATCGCAACGCTGCCAGTCAGAATCTTCGGAAATCTTCTTATTGACAAAGTACTTGAGCTGATTCGACAGCTTCTGCATAAACTCAGTTCCTATGGAATGTTAGCATGAATGGAATGGGTGAAGAGTCATGTGCAGGGTTAGCATTTACCAGGAGTGATACAGTTACTGTCAAAGGCCGGCTCCTTGGGCATTTCAACGCCCTTTTTAATGGCCTCTTCACGTGCGTTTTCAGCATCCAGTGCTGTGCGGAAACGACGCGCTCTCTGTTGATTCATCTTGGCACGAGGGGCAACGCCATCTATAGCCATGAAGAACATGTTCTTAGGCTTGATCTTGCTAAACAAGTGCTCGATGTAGCTGAAGATTCTAAGAAACATCTCCTCTTCCGTCAAGCGAAATGTTGCGTCCTCTCCAGCATCTTTGTGGGTACAGTTGTGAATAATTCCGTTCATGTCAAGCTGCAGTGCGGGATATTAGCGATGAAGCGCTCTCGTAGCAAGAGGCGGGGTAATAAGAGTACAGGCGACTATGCATAGTGAAGGGTTCCGTACATAAAGGCAATCAAACTCGGGAATGCGATTCTCTGCAATCAACTGCGAGATCGGGGGATACCGTTCGGATATCCATCTGAAGAACTTGGGGACACTGCAGCAAGGGTAGAGAGTGAGGGTTGGTTAGTCGATAGGCAAATAGCAAGTAGTTTGTAGAACTGGTTCTGTGAATTCCCTTGACATACCCCATTTTGAAATTAGATTTTGCGGGACAAACAAACAAAATAAAGCAATATAAGATAAAGGGTGATGTTTGAAGGGGAGGGCAATATTGCCACAATAAAGCGCTATGCTATGTTCGCAGTAGCACGCAGAAAACTTTGAGCAATAAGGTATTGCGTTGCGTTATGATGAAGAAGACAAGGTTGCAAACTACCAAGTTAGCAGTCGTGATGGGCAACCAGAGTGGCCGTTTTGGTTAAGCCAAGCAACGAGACTCGGGCGGTGAGAGGCGGCAGAACGATCAGGCTGAGAGACTAAGCTAGTTGACAACCCAGCTTTAATAGATAGGGACATATATTTTTTCTGGTCAATAATGCAAGTATTTTACATCTAGCTGGAGCTCCCGTTTAAATCACAACATACTGAGTCCATCGCATGAGTTTATGAAAGCTCTTATATGTTCCGAGTGAGACAACCTGCATATGTAGCTTGCTGAAGCTGCAAGAAGGGATTGCCCCACCAAGGCTGTACTTGGTTCATTAGGGTTATGCTGCTCCCAAACCAGGGTCTGTAAATTACAGCTTAACGCGGTCAAGCATTCCTCACGCGTGTACGGCCTTATTCTTGGGAGATTTGTTTAGTTAGCCAAGATCCATGCTGCGAACTATCGCGAGGCTGAAACAACGCTGATTCACTGATTCTCGAGTACTTGGCTACATATACACCTATATCTACGGCTTACGCGCACCGATCTCTCACAATGTCGTCGCCTTCTGCAAGTCTAGACAATCACAGTAGGTTTTCACATGCGCTCAATGTGCTATACCAATGGATACGAAAAAGCTAACAAGAAACAGCCGCCAACCTCTCCATCGAGGAACAGGAACAGGAAGCGCAGAGAGTAATTAACGAGGGTAAGATGATGCGGAATATCGGCCTCGCTCCGTGCTGTGGTGGCGGCTTTTGCTAACGGGTGTGCAGAATACAAAACATGGAAGAAGAACAGTCCCTTTCTTTATGATATGGTGCTGAGGTAGGCTAGGCTTTAATTTTTTTTCTTTCCTTCCTTTCTTTTTTCTTTTAGCGACAGCCTATTGATGTCGCTGTCTAAAGACTAACATTGCAATGATAGCACTGCTCTCGAGTGGCCTACGCTTACGGTCGAATGGTTCCCCGACGTCAAAGAAGAAAAAGACAAGCCCTACAACACCCACCGACTGCTTATCGGCACACATACCTCGAACGACGTGCAAAACCAGGTGCAAATTGCTGAAGTCCAGATCCCCAAGGTTACCACGCCAAACGCAGAGGAATATGACGAGGAAAAAGAGGAGATTGGTGGTTATGGAAAGCGCACCGGCGGGCCGGGCATGAAGTTTAATGTGGTGCATAGAATCAATCATCCGGGCGAGGTCAACAAAGCACGCATCAACCCACTAAACCCCGACCAGATAGCCACCATGGCCATTGATGGCCGCGTGCTTATCTTTGACCGCTCGAAGCTGTCCGTGATTCCGGGCGCGAGCTTGGAGGCACATATGGAGCTACATGGCCACGAAGGCGAAGGCTTTGGGTTATGTTGGAGCCCCCATGAGCTGGGCCTGCTGGCATCAGGAAGCGAGGACAAGACAATGTGTCTCTGGTAAGGAAGACTGCTGTCTGCCGTATCAAGGGCCTAAATGTGGCTTTGGTGGCAATGCGTGGCTGACAAACGAGCAATACCTAGGGATCTCAACGATTACACAACCGGAAACTCGATCCTTTCACCCAAGCGGCGATACACACACCACGACAACATTGTCAACGACGTACAATTCCACCCCGTAGTGAAGAGTTTTATCGGAACCGTTTCAGACGACCTGACGCTCAAGATAGTCGACCTGCGCGAAGCATCGGACTCTAGGGCCGCACTGGTTGCCAAGGATGGCCATGTGGATGCTATCAACGCTCTAGCGTGGAACCCACACCAAGAAGTGCTGGTAGCAACGGCCTCGGGCGACAAGACCATTGGACTATGGGATATCCGTAATGTTAAGCAAAAGGTGCATACCTTTACGGGCCACGAGGACGCCGTGACGTCGCTTCAATGGCATCCTACCGAGGCTGGAATCCTGGGCTCTGGCAGCTATGATCGTCGTATTCTGTTTTGGGATTTGTCACGTATTGGCGACGAGCAATTGCCCGAGGACGCCGAGGATGGACCTCCCGAGCTGTAAGTAATATCCTTTTCCTTTAGTGACTCGTACACCGCCATCCTTTATGCACGATAAAGAACAATGGCATCCCACGACGACATACTTACCATTCATGATGTAACCACAGACTTTTCATGCACGGTGGCCACACCAACCACCTAGCCGACTTCAGCTGGAACAAAAATGAACCCTGGTTGGTTGCCAGTGCGGCCGAAGACAACTTGCTGCAGGTGTGGAAGGTCGCTAGCCAGCTGATAACACGGGACGAGGGCGACATTCCTCTGGAGGACATGGAGTAGAAGGCCTGGCCCTCTAGCTTATTGGCAGCCAGGAAACGAGCCAGCCAATCAAGTCCCGAGGCCGAGTCCGCTCCCAGTGGGAATCTAGATTTAGAACCTGATCTCAAAATTAGTTCGTGATTGCGTTGGCGATAATTGAGTAATGGTAATATCTTTCAAATGGATGCAAACGAAACCAACAAATCGAGCTAAGGAGCTGAATGGCCAAGTCAAATTTGGAGAC
>MKGM01000373.1:652-16985 GCA_002018265.1 Ceratocystis harringtonii | reverse complement strand
CGTATGAAAATAAAAGTATAAAAAATAAAATAAACGAATAAAAGAAAAGTAAATGTACAAACGTCACCGATGAGAGCTGCAAGAGAAAGGGAAAGAAGAAAAGTAAAAGAAGGGGAAGGGAAGGAAAGGAAAAGAAGAAGAATAAAAAAGGGAGGAGGCAGTAGGGGAAGAAAGAAAAAAAAAAGAGGAGAAAGGCGAGCAGGGTCAAAGGGCAACAAGCTTAGGAGAGCCAAGACAAAAACAGACATTCATTATAGCAAAGGGAGGCTGTCAAGTATAGGAAGCAAGAGCAAGGGAGCTGCTTGAAGGAAGAAGGAGGAGGACTCAAAGGCGAGAGAGAAGGAGGTCAAAGAAAAAGCAGAAGTTGTAGGTCATGCCAGGAGTGGATGCCAGGCTTCTCTTGTTCTTTTGCTCAAGTTAAATATACAAGGGTATGAAGCTGAGTGACAACAAGATTACTAAGTTGCGTACGAGAGATAGCAAGCAGGTAAGAGGCCGGCTGGATGAGTCTGTTATATTTGAATCTGTACCAAGATTACGAATAAGATGATATGCATACAAAAGGCCGGCTGCCCTCTTTGTCCGTCTATTGTCTAGTCTAATCAATGTTTCAAAGGCGTGTAAATGGTCAGGGACCAAGCTGTTGCTCGAGGCAGAAGGCCAACAAATATGAGGAGAGTGAAACGAGGAGTGAGCTGAGGGATATCATCAGCATGGGTGAGTCTGATATCTGGCTTTCGAGCACAATAACGCGACTGGCAACATATAAACAGGCATGTGTTGGCTTGCCGTTGCTTTTACCTGTTTTCCCCTACTTGAATGCGCGTGTGCTCGTTTTAGATGCATGTATGTGTACGTGTGTGTATGTGTGTGTGCGTGTGTATGTGTATGTGTATGTGTATGTGTATGTGTATGTGTATGTATGTGTATGTGTATGTGTATGTGTATGTATGTGTATGTGTATTTACGTGTTTACGTGTGTGCACTTCGCGTGAGCAACTATATTCGAGCGTGAAGCAATGGCAGTGGGAGATGGAGAGGAGCAGGGAGAAACGCTCTATCGCAGGACTGGCAAGACAAAAGCCGGGGTTGCTCTAGGGGCGAAGTGCAAAGGTAGAGAGGACGGCGAAAAGAAAGGGTAGTGGGAGGGGGGGGGATAAGGAGGGGTTGACTTAGAGCAGCATAGTGGGAGGGAGGCAGGGTTCCTCGAGGTCGACGACCCATGAGAATGAGACATAGTGGGGCTATAATCTGATAGCTCCTGTATATTATTTCCTTCCTTTTTCGCTGTCGTGTTTGTTTTTGAATCCTTGTGACCTTTTTCTCTCTCCCGCTCTTTTTCTTCGTCTTCCTCATTTAGCTTTGATCTTCCTTCGTGATGCTGTGTGTCCTGTCAGCATAGGCCAGAGAAGCCAGAGAAGCTCTGGCCCTCGAGTACCAAGCCCCCATGTTTGGTTTTCGGCGGGCCATATTAGAACTAAGGTTTTAAAAAAGGTGCACTAGCTTTTTGCTCATTACCATTCGTCCGTCCCAGCAGCTATGGCTACAGCACAGCAATGCTCGATGTTACGCCCAAGCCACCCAGTCTCTGCACTAGGGCTAGCAGCGCCTCTCGAGTGTGCCCTGCAGCAAAATCATCATGTGGATGCTTGGTGAGAAGAAATCGACCAAAAGGAGGCTGTATATGGGAGAGCAATCTTTACACTTGTTCTCTTCTTTTTGCCCCCCCTGATCACACCGAGTAAGAGAGGCTGACTGAAGGTAGTATTCGAGGAATAGCGACACCGGTAGCGAGGCAGTTTTGAAAGCAGGCCCTTTGATGCGGCCAGATATTGTTCTTCTGCATCGGAAACTTGTGTGCCGAGAAGAATAATAGAAAGAAGAAAAGAAAGAAAAAAGGACTTTACTACGAGCTTGCCTCCAACAATACGGCACAACGGAATGGGACCTGCAAAGTCTGTGATATAGCCGTGGCTGTATGTCTCATTTTCCTCCCAAGTCCTACGGATGAGCGGTCTATATCTTATAGATCAGCATGATGGAGGGTCCACTTCACATATCTATATACCTACTTAATACACTTACTTAGTTCTACAGTGCTATATGTGCCTTCCGCCCCTCTCCCCCTTTCCCAGCTTTCTCTTTGTCCTGCATGTTTGCAGGCACCAGCTGTTAGCAAAGGCCTCTGCCTATGACCCATTATTCGGAAGTAACCACTCAGTTCATTCGGAGGGCCTATTCATGCGGGTGCTAAGGGTCTCGCCTATGCCCTGCTTGTAACCGTATGGCAGTGGCTTGATCGAGTTTCACCAAGATCACAAGGCAGAAAAGTTGCCCCTGCAAGGAATGTATGCAATAACATGAGCACCTGGGCTTTTGTTTTTCTCTTCTGCTTCTTGGCTTTTGAAAAGGCTGGGGATTGAGGCAGGGGGAGGCACGTCATCAGCAGCAACCAAGCAAAAAGAGGGGGGAAAAAAAAAAGAACTAAACCTCTATTAGCGAGTGACGATAATATAAAACAGCACTGGCATCCCGGGGGTCCCCTGGCTTGTTTTAGGCGTTGATGAAGTCTTGTTATCGTGGCAAGACTCGGGCTAGGGAGGAGCAGTTGAGCATGAAGAGAAAAGAAGGGGGAAAGAAAAAAGAAAGCGGCGAGGGGGTTGTCGAGTGAATGAGGCAAGGATGCAGAGGAACACCAAAAAAAACCCCAAGTTTTCTTTTATTGATGCGATGGTGATGCGGTGAATGTGCTGTGTTATTGTCTGCTACTACCGGTTCTGCGAGGCTATATAAGTATTTGTGTAGTGAAAAGAAGATTAGAGTAGATATTAGTATAAACAAAATTCCTGATTGACGAAAGACGGCTACCCTTCAATGTCCTTTCCCTTATTTTCTTGCTTCCCCTTCCTTCCCGTAGATCAGGCACTCTCGGCTGGCTACATATATTTTTTTTCCATGAAGATTTACTGGTCCTTTGACAGGCTATCAGCGGCCGTTTTCTCCAACGACCAGGCCATTGACTATGACCGGTAAGCCGGAGCCGTGGACGCCGGGACATGGTGGCCATAAAGCGAGATGGAAAATGCAACAGCCCACGTACCTGTGTGTTGTTTCTGCAGTGTTTTAGTAGGGTATGGTATGGTATCTTGGTTTGAGTGTTCTTGTTCCATTCCGTTCTCATGCACAGAAAACGGAGATGGGCACACGGACAGAGAGGGCAAGACAAATGGCGATAGAGTGTACAAAAACGTGGTGCGGTGCGGCGTTTCGAATTTCTTGGGGGGGGGGGGGGTTTCTTCGTTTTTTTCGTATATCAGTTATATGGCATATACCGACTTTTGCTTGGAATAGGAAGGATGATGGGGCACAGATCAACTTATCGATCCTAGGAAGAGCATGAGCGATGAGCAGATGCGAAGTGTGAGTAGTAGACAAAAGCCAGCCAAATGGCAATCCGGGCAGGCATAACATGCGCTGTGTCTACCCCTAGCTGGCCCGTTGTACATACATCATGAGCTCTACTTGTCTTCCGCGCCAGTTCTGCCGGCCTTTACCGCCCGCTTCTTGTGCTCGTACTTCTTGTTTTTGCGACTGACTAACTGACTGACTGACTGAATGACTTCCTGTGGCTGGCTAGTGGCTGGCGGCGACGTGCTCTAGACAGCTTGAGCGAGAAAGTGGGGTTGCGTTGGGCATCAATCGGAATGGATTCTGTTGCTTCACTGACTTTGCTCTCTTTTTTCCCTTTTTTCCACTGCCTACAAGCTCTTATTCAAGGATTAGACCAGCTAGGTAAGCCAAAAGATGGGAAAGAGAAAAGAGGCTGATATGACTTGGAGGCCCAACGAAACCACCCCCCCCCCTCTTATTTTGATTTTACTGTTGACTCTTGTTTATGCCCAACGAGCCATATCGCTGAACTACTAAGACCCAAGCCCGTTGTTGGCTTGCTTAATGTGGCTTTTTTGCCTCTCATTGCCCTTTTCCAATTCATCTGTAATAGCTTTCTTTTTTTTTCTTTTTTTTCCATACTGCTGTTGTTGCTGCAGAGGCGGAATTCGAAGCAATACGGCCTTGCACCGGCTCACGCGAGGAGGCTGTTCAGGATGTTGGTGCATCTGCTTGCATTTTATAAATCTCGAGTCCTCCTTCATTATGAATGTGCTGCAACCAAACAGGGATGGATACAACGCTGCTCTTGAGCTGCTGCCTTCCTGTCTCTTCGTCTCCTGGCCTGCACATGTGTGCGTACCAGCAGCTGGCTGAAGGAGTCTATCAATGTGTGTGTTTGCACACCCTCCGTGTAAAGTTAACCAAGTCTGCATCACCGAGAGATTTGACAAGAAGGCGTAGGCTCGATAATGCAAGTTGAGCCAACCTACATTACACTAATACGGGCTCCATGGCATCCAACAGAGGCCGAGTATGTAGTATGTTTATCCGTATGCAACGAAAGTCGGTGGTGGTGTGCAATTTGGGGGTTATTGTATTTTATTTCTTTTCTTTTCTTTTCTTCACCTCGACTTGCACGAATCCAAGTTGCCTCGCGGGCCAAGTTTAGGTGGGAAAAAAAGAGAAAAAAAGCCCAATTTGTGCGAGGAGAAAATGGAAGAGGTTAGAAGAAAAAGAAAAAGAAAAAGAAAGAAAAAAACCACATCGTATAACTCGACTATGCATACATGGGAAAGGGAAAGCAGCGGTGAAGGCCAGAGACAAGGGAACAGAGTGGGAATACTATAGCACTGCAGCCGCCGACCCCTCCGGACCCTCCACGCGGACCAAAATTAGTTCGATCCGCCTATTATCAGAGAGAACAACATAAAGGAAAAGAAAAAAAGACGCAGAACCAGCCCTTCTTGCGCGAGCAGGGAAGGGAGAGCTCAAGCACATCAACATCGGACGAGAAGATAGCAAATGTTGCTAATTCTTTTTCCTTGCCCCGAACAACAACCCCAATATAACAGCAACTCACTACCACTACCACTACCGCCTCTTTCCTTTTCCTTCTTTGCGTTTCTTTCGAGGCGATATTAGCGCCCAAGTGGGCTGTGAACTACTACTGGCTTACTCTTTTTTTTTCTCGCTTCGTTTTAATCTATGATTGTGATACTCCCTCCCTCTCTGTTCCTCTATTCATACGACTCACTGTAGACGAGCTAATGCAGTGGATGCATACAATGTGATGTCTGCCTTATCACGTGTTGTCTTATAGAACTCAACAGCAGACTTCCTTCGCCCTCGAATAATTGAGGCGGGACACAATTAAAACATGGTAGGAAGAATGGCTTTCTCCAATTAGGCTTCGATAATGGGCAAGGGGTGGGTTTCCTTGATGCCCAACCAGAAACAAAAAACAGTGCAACAGCATGAGATGCATGGACAGGGCCAACAGCGGCAGTATCAGCAGTAGAAGCAGCAGCAGCATCACAGATGCGATTACAGTAATGCTATGCTTCCTTTGTTTGTTTCCCTGCTGCCGTGCCACGGCTTAGCGTGGGACGAAAACGGGCAGAGCAGTCTTGAAGTCGTCAGCTTAAATGCCAGGATATTAGCTCTAGATTATTGGCACCGGATAAGCGGCGCTATAGGCCAGGCTCGCTGTTTATCTGTTTTTTAGTGGACTCCCTTTGTTTTAGTCTCTGCAAAGTCTGGTCGGTCTTCTTCAGCCAAAGTGCAGCCTACGTTGGCCTGCTTCTAGTTTGGCTGGCTTAGGGTTTGTGTTGCGTTTTCCGCGATTATTCCTAGAGGTAGAAGCGGATGCGGAAGCAGAGGCAGAGGCAGAGGCAGAGGCAGAGGCAGAGGCGGAGGCAGAGACGGAGGCAGGGGCAGAAGCAAAAGCAGAAGTAGAAGCCGTGGAAGCAGAGGCTGAGGTAGAGGCATAAGCAGAGGAGCCAGAGCCAGAGGCAGCAGAGGCGTGACTCCCATTGGCCTCAGGGTCACTAAACTTTCCGAAAAAGCCCCCGCTGTTACCACCCCTATTGTGATTTTGCTGCTCGCCCTGCTTGTTCTCAGCCTCTTGCAATGAGAGAGCAAAGTGCCAGTCAAGGTGGCTTTGAAGCTCAGCTGCACAGCCGAACGGTACGTCAGTACAATGAGGGCAAAAGAAGAGACCCTCACTATCCTGGGATGCAACCGTATCTTCACCACCTCCATGCTTGGGCTTTTCATCTACCTTGCTTCCATCTTCCGTTGTAACACCAAAGTCGCCCCCTAGAGAACCTAGCGAGCTAGACACGTCCTTCGCCTGCAAGAGTGCCTGGTCGATGCGCCGCCTTTTTCGCTCCTTTTCCGACTCTGGAGATGCTATTTTTGCAGCGGCGGCGGCAGTAGTAGCACTACCGGCAGTGGTGATAGTGGGCGTAGCTGCAGCTGCAGCTGCAGCTGTAGTTGTAGTTGTAGTCTTGGCCCCTCGGACCAGGAACCCACCGATTCCCATATTCCCCGTGACCCCTTCCTCAAACCCCGACACGGAAACGCTCAAATGTTCGCAAGGCCAGGTATATCCCTCCGAGAAGAGAGATGCAAGCAGAGCCTCACAGGTGTCTACCAGCAGCCCTACCGACATAGCTTTGCCCGGGGGGATGTTTGCGCTCTTAGACTTGGACTTGGGCTTGGATTTGTTCGCACTGCCGCCTGCATAGTGCAGCGCCAGTGTTCTGGGCCGTATTTTGTTTTCTAGCACTCCGAGATCCACCATTCGCGCAAAGATGTCTGCTGAGAAAATATGGAACCATGATGTAGCTTGTTTTTTGGACGAGATTGCTGGCCTAAACTGCTTTGCTGAGAGCATCGACTTGATCTGGGTTCGGGGTGTGACTTCTGATGTGTCAACCCCCCGCACAGTGTTGTACACCCAGGTGCCAGTCTCAGGGCCCAAGCGGGCATTTAGCTGGCCTAGCGAGACACCCATAATCTGGGCGATATCCTCGGTGCCGAACTCTGACGCTACTTTTTCGCCCAGCTTGCCGCCGAGATTACGTAGCTTGGTGAACTTTAGTTCTGCTAAAAAAAGCCCCACGGCGCGAGACCGGATCACGGTTTGCGCGTTGGGCTTTTTGTGGCCAGATCCAAGCTTGCTCAGTAGTTTGTTGACAGACACCCCGCCCGAACACGTATACTTAAGTTCTTGAAAGATCTTGAGGCGCAGCTCGCGCACTATGCGCGCACCAATGCACAGAGCAACGTCGTCCCAATCAATAGCCTGCTGTTCGTCTTGCTCCGAAAGAGGGATTACTTCGTCCTCGTCCCAGTCTAGGGCAATGTCCTCGGAGTTGGGGAGAGACAGCTGCTGCTGTCCAGCCTCAAGGGCTTTTTGCAGTTCGGGGTGGTTGCGGAGAAGCTCAGCTTGGATTTGGGCCGATAGGTCTATAAAAACCTCGTCAATCGATGCCTTTTCAACCTTTTGCATGTTACCTGGGGGCAGGCTTTCCGTGATGAGCTTCATGATCTTGCGCGACTCTAGGCGGTACGGATCCAGCGACACTTTGTCACTTGCTACATTCCGAGCGGAATCAGGCCGATATGCCCACTTGGTATCGCCTTCCCGCCATGTTGCGACGTGCTGAAACATCATTTGAGGACACAATTTACGAGCATCGGCCACAGTTGTGTGGCGCTTGATGCCAAACTCTCGTGCAGGGTAGTTAATAGCAATGAGGCCGTGCCTATACACGAGTTAATTTGCCTGTCCACGATTGCCCGGTGAAGATCAGCAGCGTACCATTGTCGCACACCAAGAGGCTTGTCGCGAGGGATGTCCAGCCTCACCATCTCACATTGGGCATAGAATGCATCTAGATCGATATGAGCAATGATCCTTAGGGGTGTTGAAGTGGCGTAGTTTCCCATGTGCATGAGATGTCTAGCTGTGAAGCGGGAAAGGCCTGACGGCGGTGATGATGGCGGTTCCATTTTTTTGAAGGTCTATTATCCAAACGATTGGACTGAGACTAGGGGTGAAGGGGGGGGGGGGCGAATACGACGGTAAACAGGGAATTGATGATACTGTAGACTTAGATAGACAGCTAAGGCTACATCGTCGTCAGTCTGAGCGTGAGAAAGACGTGTTCAAAGAGGCTAGTCTCGAGAGGAGGGAAAGGGATGTTTGGCGCGTCTCCACAGCTGGAAATTTGCAGGGCATTATTAGCTAGGGTCTGGCACGAGACATTAGGGACGGGACTAGAACAGCAGACGGCAGACAGCAGAGACAGCAGAGTGGTATTGTTATTGTATTATTTTACGTCTACCTACTGTTATTTCGCAGCAATACGACGGACAGCAGAGTGGTAGGTTGCTGGTTCTAATATTTATAGCACTTGAAGGATCTGATTCGGAATCAAGTTTTCCTCGACGGACCCCCAGCGGGGAAGTGGAACGGAAAGATGTGCTTGCTATTGCAAAATGGATAAAGCGCACGCCATGGTTTCTGATCCAGCTGCTTGTCGCTGCCCAGCGGTCTTCAGTTTCACGTCTTATAGTTTACGCCATCGGTAGCCTTGGTATTCATCAGATTGGGGATGTTCCAAGCATACGACTAGGCAGTAAAAAGAAGCGGCGGCGGTGGGTTGACAACAACTAGTAGGGGGCGGACTGTAAGCTTCTACATGTTGTAAAAAAGAGAAAACAAAATGAAACGAAACAAAACGAAACAACACAACACAAATAAGAAATAGAGAATAAAAAATGAAGAATAAGGCCTCATGTAGAAAGATGGAAGCATAAAATACAAAGAAAAAGGCATTAGACATGCCTGGCGTAGAGAAAGAAGCCCGCCTGACACGCAAAACCTTGTGCCATAAACTGTTTGCACCGGAACCTCCTCCTTGGCTCTGCGCCAGCCGTCTTGCCGACGCGTATGTCTGCCTCGTGCTAGCTGCAGGCCACTGGCATCTTGGCTCTGCCTGCTCTTCGACTCTGTGGGGCGTGCAAATCTCTCTTGTGTGCTTTCCTGAGCTTCTGCTCATTTGTTTGCAGCGGATACGGTAGCACTAGGGCCTCCTCGAAGTCAATCAACACGATATCGCTCGTATTAACCACCAAGACGGTATGGTATGCACAGCTTCGAGGGGATCAGGCTTTGAGACCGCACTTACAATCTACTGGCGTATAGCGACTCGGGATTCCCTGTGCAGTTTTTACATTGCTCTTTTGTTCTCTCTCTCTCTCTCAGAATTAGCTTACGCCCCATGTCTCCATTTGAAAGAAGAGCTGGGTAAAAAAGGCCAACACTAAAGTCCCAGAATGCCGCTGTATCAAGACATCACCGGTCCGCAGAACCTAAATACACAGTAATACGCCATCCCCGAATCGACTTGAAACGTTGGTATATATCCTCCTTACGCTGCAATCTTTCGCCAACTCCCTCGGCCGTTCCTCCTACCACACAGGCTTAGCCATACTTAATGAGCGCCAGGTGGGACAACAGCCCAGAAGTCTCTGAAAGACGTAGGGATGTGCAGCCATGGTCAAAACTACGGCGGTGCTGCGCTTGTACAAGAGAAAGCCAGACAGTGTGGACCACTGAATGCAAGCACCAACTTTACTCTCCACAGCTCCACAGCCTGTAACTCCTTGTTGTCGCACTGTTACTAACCGGCGTGGTGAGAAGATTTGAGGCAATGGGGGACCACGAAGCCTTTAATATTGCAACCAGACTTGGATCTTCTTGCGGGAGGAGTGGCGGCGCTGGACCCCGCCGTGCAACAGGCGACAGCCTTGGGCCTTGTTATGGAGCAAGGGATATAAACATCGCGATCGGCTCTGTCTGACACTAAGACTGTGTGGCGCGGCGACCTCCGTTTTCTTTCGGCCCCGGCCCGCCTCACTTCGGCTTCAGCCTGTCTTCTCTCGATACCAATAACCTATCAAAGCTAGTGCATCTCCTTCCTGGGGAACATAGAATCTTCCTTGTTTGGCGTAATACTTGGCGCCAAATACAATGTGCTCAAGTAATAGTATTCATTTCATTTTGCTAGGGAAACTCACCAACTTGGATAGCATCACATCGCCACAGCTAACATAAAAAAAGAGCATCAGCTTTATAACTAGGACACAGAGCAAAGAGGCATCCGGATGCCGCTGTGGAAACAACACAGTCAGAATCGACGAATGATCGATGTCTGGGGGTGGTTGGAATGGGCGTTGTTGCACTTCATATGGTCTGGTATCGATGTTTGTTGTAGAGGATGACCCTTCCGAAAGCCACGATATTTTTTATGGTACGCTTACTGTATATGTTGAAAAAGTCATTGCAAATTTAGGCCCTTTATGATCAAACCTTTCTTGCTGCCACGCCTCATATGACTTGGTTATCTAGAGTGAAAGCGCCGGGCTTTTATATCGTGAGCTTGTTCGATATTCTCCTAGGCTTTTCGGAAAGCAGTTCTCTACAACAGTCATTATCATTATTGCAAATATTGGAGCTGAAGCCAAGACTTGGCCATATTCTCAGGCAATTTCAGTTTTCATGGCCGACAGCAGCATCTCCCGTCTTGCTAGTTTATTAGTACCAAAGTCTTTTTGTTTATCCTTTGTAAATCTTACTGCTTCCAAGACTTGTAGTAGCACCAATTTGTTGGAAGCAAAGCTGCAGTTCGTTTCTACCAATTGGTTTGTGTTGACTAAACTTGCGCCAAAAAAAGGGCGTAGAGGAATCTATTGGGCGTAGTAGTTATCCAGACCATTGAATCATTATTACTCGTCTGTTTGACTGGGCGAAGACGAAACACCCCTAGATCAGAAGAGCTAACTATATCTCAATGATCTTGCGAGTCACTACTGGCGTGCATGATGGATGGCTACACTACCAAGTACAAAAGCCCAAGGCATCGCTTATATATCACTCTATACTACACATCCATGGCAACTTTGCTTTTAATACGGCTAAAGCTATAGTTGGAAAGAAAGCAGGCGCAAAAACATGCAAGTTACAGTCAAAGGAAGACAGGCGCCCTGCATAAAAGAAGCTATATGCCATTAGATATGATGTGGCCTTTAGCCCCTCTTCCACCTCCCCATCACAGCCCAGTCCAATCAGGTAGCTAGCTCTCTTATCACCCTGGTTTATATGCTTATTATCTTGTTTTCGTGCATTTAGACGGAAGATTCCACATTGTTCCTGAGTAAAGCGTGCGCCCTGCAGCCCGGGCTAGCCGTAGACTATGCCCCTCGCTCCCCCCAACTTTCTCTCCAGTACTAGAACATGGGTCGGAGTGTGGCTTTTCAGAGGCCAAGTATTTGCAGAAGCTATCTAGTACGCTTAAGATTTGCCACACTGAAATGGCTGACTGATTATAGGCCAGCCTTATCATGGTCGCAACAAACGCATGCAGAGAAGAGAAGGAAAGTAGGTTCAAAAGCTTTTTGTACACTCGGTGTAGAGCGAAATAAACGCTAAGCCCTGAAGAAAGGCCAATGACGCCCATCTAATCGTAGGCTTGGCTAACAGCTTCAACAGACTGTTTAGGACGCGCCTGATACTTTTACTTCTTACTTTTCCCATTGGCGTCTATAAAGCTTGTGCTCTAGAAGCGTAGTGTCGTTCGACTTAGCAGCGTCCTCAAGCTTATATCTGAAGTGTGTGCAAAGAAATTTATGACCAAGTTTCTGTGGCCTTTGGAGGCCATCCGTGACCCCGAGACAGGCGCAATATGACCTATTCTTTCAATCTAGTGGCCAGATCTTGCTGATGAATGCCTCTTTAGTATCAGCGGGAAAGCTACCAAACTAGCCGAGCTGTTCCCTCTAGTGGATGGAACTTTTGGAGAGATCTGATCTCAGAGATGCAACGTAAATATGAGTCTAACTAGCCCCGGGTGCTTCGGTCATGAAGGTGTATACTGCTTGAGGTCTTGCCACCAGAATAACCGAGTTTAAGCTGGCAACCACATTGATGAAAGACGCATATGGGTAAGCTTTTATGGCATCGCCTCTTTTAGTTCAGTACGGAATCAGGAATCGGCAACTCTGGAGAAAGTTTTTACTAAAACTTTTGTATAGGACATTACAGCATGCTACCCACTACGAGGGGGACCTTTTACTAATGATACTTTAGATATGATCTATCTTCACCTGGTCAGCGTGAGAGTAGCTGTAGCATGTTTCTTCAGAGATAGAATCACTTGGACGGTACGAATAAAAGGGTCTAAAGCAGGGCGGGCATAGGTCGTGTCGTCTCAATGTCCCCATGGACGGGGCATGTTAGCACTGCAAGTCTTCCCGTGGTCTGCACGGGCCTTTTCTACATCGATGTGCTAGTGCTTTTCTCTATTACTATCAAGAAAAACGATGACGTCAGATTAATTGGTTCGCATCAGGAGACACAAATGTACATCTCACATGTCACTTGTCCTTTGAGAGCTAACAATCTAACATCAAGTAACTTGTTATTTGAAATTATCGGTAGATAGAGCAGTGATATTTGATTTCAAAGTACCAAAGATTGAAACATGCTGGGTGAAGCTTGGAATGGTTTAGAAATTGATGGTTTAACTACCTGTAGATGGATGGCATAAGGGGTAATGGGCTCTAGGTTTGAAGTGTTGTATTGCAAGGCGCCAGAAACCATTGCCCCAATACGTGTGAGAAATGAAAACATTATTCACAATAATAGTCTAGGAATATGCAGAGGGTAGTCTGGAGGAGAATCTATGAAGCAATGCCAAACTCTATTCTCGGGGGACTTCACTTTCATACCAGAATACTCAAGCTAGTTGCCGGGCCTAAGTTCCGATGATTATGATATGGCCAGAGATACTACCTAACACAATTTTGGCGTGATCCACTGTGACATTCCCATAACGATACCATCGTGGCAGCCAAAGGACCCTTTGCCCATTCTCCAAAATCCAGAAGGTATCCCAGCTGTGGCTGTAAAGACAGGATCTAGAGTGAGGCACAGAAGCTTGGTCAACTAATGGCCCTGATGCCAGTCGCTGTCCATCACTTGAGAAAACCACAGACCACACCTCTCCACTATGGCCCTCGAGAGTCTGCAGACAAGCGTTCCAATCTGCCTCAACCTTTGGCTTCAACTTAATCCACTTCGGCTCTTCATGGCGAAATGTCTGCCTGATCCAACTGTTGGTAAGGCTGAATATGAGGGCCGATTCATAAACTTGGAGAGGGGCAATCTCAATACATTTCGTATTGGAGAGGAGAAATCGGCGAGCATCTTTGACCATGTCTTGAAGGTACTTTGAACATTTTCCCTGCTGTGCGATGTTAAACTTGCTTCTCAAATATCTATCATTTCCATGAGTAGCCACTTACCAGGCAGTTTTCTAACTTTGCAATTGCTCGTACCCCTGTATAGACGCTTCGTAAAAGACTAAGGGCTTCTAGCCATTGGAGATATTTCTTTTCGAAGAGGGCCAAGATCCTGTCATCTTCATCAGCCCTGACAGTTACGGGAGAGTCATGAAGATGATCAACCCAAAATATGCATGAATAACGAACAGCAGCTAATGGATCGGGGTCAGGAGCGGTAACTTCATCAATGAGAGATCCTGGGGCCTGTAGGTGGTAAATATCGCGTTCCAGAGTTTCGAGTAGAAGATCCAATGATCGCACAAAGACCATTTGGTGTTGGTGCGCAATGCCGGCCGGTAGGACTTGGTCCGATGCTTTATCCAGGATGTAGTCCTTTGCTGACTGGTGTACAAAGGAGATAGTATTGCCATTAAGAGTCAAGAAAGACCCACACGATTCAATGATTTCCGTCATCTCGTCCGTGTCTACGTCTTTCAATTGTTCAACAAGGACATGTAGCTCTTCCAANATCCAGGAAGTAGTCCTTTACTGACTGGTGTACAAAGGAGATAGTATTGTCAATCAGAGACAAGAAAGACCCACACGATTCAATGATTTGTCTCATCTCGTCCATGTCCACGTCTTTCAGTTGTTCAACAAGGACACGAAGTTCTTCCAAAGTGACTGGTCGGTATGCAACCAGAGCATTGGCAATGATCTGCTTGTAGAGTTGTGCATCATCCGACTGGGAGATTAGTTCCAGCATCCGTCCGTATAAAGCATCAAGCCCAGGTGGAAAGGACTTCAGTTCAGCTAGAGTGCGGCTTTTGCGTGTTTCTGTAATGGAAAGCTTTTGGCAAACTAGAGCTACCCACAGAAAGGTGCCATGGGCATTTGACTGCAGATGTTGTAAAACAGCACTCTTCAGCTCGTCGTTGTAATTCCTTTTTCGCGCAAGCTCGTCCACCTTGAATCTGATGTAGTAGTCGACTGCTGCAGAGACTGAATCCTGGTTTAATTCAAGCTTTATCTTGACTTTTTGCTCGGCATGATCCAGCCTATCCTCAATATCTGGCCAGTTACGGCTTGATACAATCCATTTGGTGGTGGAAGATTCGGTGATGAAGTCAAGTAGAAGATCCCGACGCACCGTACACTCATCCAAGGCATCCACGATTAGAATGGCATTTTTCAGACTTGGATCCTTTAGCATGTTAGTTGCTATCCTACGAACCTCAAACCAAGCTGAATCATTTTCAAATAGCTTTTTTCCCGTAAAATCATACTTTTCTCGAATGTGCTTGGTCAGCTGTGGGTTGCAATGTGCAAGGTGATAAATAAGGCCGCGCAGCACAGATGTAGCCGTTCTCAGTCGATCGCCACCCGTGGCTTGGCAAAAGAAATAGTAGGGTGATATTGACGGGTCTCGGTCTAGCTCATTGATTATGCCACAAAGGAGCATCGTTTTGCCTTTGCCGGCATCTCCTTTGATCCAAAGTATTTGGCTTTCCACTCCGTTGATGAACTTCTGGAAGTCTCTGTGCTCGAGAATCCATTTGTAGGAGTCTTTCAGCAAGCCGCCTTTTTTATGCTCGATTTCCTCCTTGTCTGTTGGAGGATTGGTTGTATAAAGGTCTTTAAGGCATTCTTTATCCTTGTCGTCGTGATGCCTTTTTGCCTGCTCCGCTGTTTGGCCCTGCACTGCTTCGTAAATGCTTCCTAGACTGACTTGCATTTCCCTTTGGATCTCTTGGGTGTTGTACTGCTCCATATTGTACAAGACAGTCTTTTCGGTTTCCTTGATGTCATTGAGTTGGCCTGCCCAGTCGTCGATCATGAACATGTTCCTCGCAAAAGTGACAGCCTGATTGCGGTGGTAGAGACAGATGCTTCTCATTTGATACAGGAGGAGCTTTTCAAAAAGCTTTGTGATGTTCGTCTGAAGCGTATCTCGTAGCACAGCTGTACTGGTATGTTTCTTATTTTCGTCAAGAAGCAAACTGGTCAGGTTCCAGTACCACTCTGTTCTGTCCAAAACATACTCGATGCCTTGGCGATTTTCAAGTACTTCGGTGATGGGGGTTTTGAGGACCTATGCAATGTTAGCCAACAACAGCCCGCTTTATGTCCTTTTCCGTTGAAAATTGGAAATGACATACCTCTATTCCAAGGCAAAAAGTTGCCCATATGATAGCGGCTTCCGGGGCGGCACGGAGAGCTCTATCCATGATTCTCGTGATAGCCTGCATTGCTCGCAGGCTATCATCAATGCCTTGATTCAGGGAAGCCTGCTTCTTTGTTTTTTCGATCCCCCTCTCAGCAACCTTTCTCATTTGGCAAGTCGTGACCTTCAGCTCCGCTGTCACCCTGTCTTCGGTTCGATCGGTGGGCTCCACACTGGTCTCGTCGTTGAGGGCCTCAGCTAAGACAATGCTCTCGAATGCCGCCACTAACTTTGGCTCTTTCAATTTTGAGCCCTTATAAGCATTATCCCAGATTTCCTCTTGGAGAGTGGACAGTGCTGCCGGTTCGGGCTCAGGTATGGGTGGAGATGGCGGTGGCGGTGGAGAGGTTTCGGACTGTATTGGCGATGAAGCAGCTGGTCGAGGATCTGGCTGTGCTGGAAGATGTGGGAGGACGGTGGGCGTCGTGGCTCGGCCTGGCCTTCCAATGTGCGCCTTTCCCTTTTGCGAAAGACGTTTGATTTTGTTGCTGAAGGCTCTCATAGCTTCGACTCTTGATGGGGTGTGTTGCAATAGTGAAATGAAAACAGATAAACTTGGACAATGAAGCAGTTGAAAATACGATTCTTTTGTCCTACTCTCTTATTCCTGATATCAGATGCGGGGAAAGCAGTATTGCGGCCCAAGGCTGGGTATTCGTCAGGCTGNTCTTCGATTCGATCGGTCGGCTCCACACTAGTCTCATCGTTGAGGGACTCGGCTAAGACGATGCTCTCGAATGCCGCCACTAACTTTGGCTCTTTCAATTGTGAGCCTTTATAAGCATTATCCCAGATTTCCTCTTGGAGAGTGGACAATGCTACCGGCTCGGGCTCGGGCTTGGGTGGCGATGGCGGTGACGG
>MKGM01000372.1:5881-22224 GCA_002018265.1 Ceratocystis harringtonii | reverse complement strand
CCTCAAGGCTTCACAGCTCATTATTCAATTAAAAGACAGAGTCTAAGAAACGAAAAGGAATGAGAACGGTCATCAGAGTCATAAACGTTGGCGACCATCAACCTGAAAAGAAAAGGTACCAGACCTCAAAGGTACCCCCCCGAGGGTTGTAGGAGGGAGAGTTGCGGGGGGCCGGGATCTCGGTCCGCTTCCCATGAATCCCTCACAAAGCGGTTTAAAACCCAACTTACTCAGCAAAGGCAAGATGGCCGAGCGGTCTAAGGCGCTGTGTTCAGGTTTCTCTCTTTGAAGACCTTCGCAGTGGAGCAATCCGCGCGAGTTCGAATCTCGTTCTTGTCAACATTCTTCTCTACCATCATCATCGGATGGTTACTCTTTTCTTTCTTTTTTTTTTTTTTCCTACGACTTGGGATAGGCATATACGTCACCACGAGGTTGGGCCGCACGTGGCATCCCTCGAAGCTTCCGTGCCCAGAACGCGCTGTCAGGATGAGGGTGACCATACCTCTGTGTAGTCACCAGGTAACCAACCCTAGAACCCGACAGGTACGTCCTCGGGCCGCGCTAGATGGAGAGCCTCCTGGCTATATGGCTGGACCCTCAAGAGTCATATGAGATGCTTGACATCTATGCGCTCCTGTCACTGCTGACCGCACGGGAGGTGCTCCCGTCCGGAACATGCCGTCGTATTACTGTGGGAAACCAGTAGGTAGACGTTAAAGAATACAAACAAACAAACCTCCGTGTAGTCCCGTTATCTAGTAGATACCATATGGTTCCAGGTGAATTAGTACTTCACCGAGATACATAATCATCGGTCATTTATTCTTTATCTAGTAATGGAAGTTTGCTTCGAGGGCTTTGTTCCTCAATCGTTTCGCTGCTGTCAGTGACATCGTCGCTCTTGAAGCTAAGAGGTCTTCGCTCTTGCAGTCCGCTTTGACTAGCTGGTCGACTGCTTCATTGCGCCAACCTCGCAGTATCCTGGGACCCAATGTGTCTTACCAGATGGCCTTTCCAGCGCTAGATTCTCGGATCCGCCTTCCCCTCCCGCTTGTATGCCGCGGATTTTGTCTACTTCGAACTGTGACGTACCCGGCTTCTGCGTTCGCCGGTCGATGCGCGTTGCCACTCCCAAACTTCCGAAGTCTCCGTACTTAGAGTAGCTTCAGCCTTTCTCTCCCAGTGTCTAGTATTGGCCATCTAAGGGTTTTGGTCTACGGCGACTGCGTAGAAACTAGTCTAAAACGCCACTGGATTTTGAAGTTAGGGATAGGTTCCGATGGAATACAGCGGCTTTGTCTCAGTATACATGGCTGTTTCAGCAGATATGGAAAGAACTAAGCTGGGCTCTATACCAGTAATACTCAGTGGTCTTGTATTGGTCTTCACTTCTTGGCTGCGGAACTTCAGGGAGCAGCTGGCTTTAAGTAGAAACACCTGCCACCCTATTGTTGACTCGACTTTTGTTTCCTTCACCCTCCCACCTTCTACTTGGTGACTATTCAAGATCTGCGGGAACAGTAGAAACCAAATGAACGATTCCACCCTTTGACACCAAGCTTACAAACATGCCACAAATGATCACTAAGAAGTTGATACTGGGTACCTTTTTGATACACCTCTTTTTGCCATTCCTCAGGACAGATTGCTCAACTTTGATAACAGTTTCAATCTACAGCTGCTATCTCTTTGCTGAGCTGAGACCTTTACTCCCCAACCTCCAAGCTTTCCAAGTCCATATTGAGTAAACGAACATCAGTTCCCTGGGGTCTTTATTCTTTCACGACCAATGCTAGTCCTAGTTTCGTTTCTGTCCTTTTGAATGGTATTTCCAGAGCTACCAGTACGTGTCTTGTAACATCTAGACGGGCACGTCCTTTTCTGCTTCATTTGCTGACCCTCGTGTCTATAGAAAACAATGCACCATGGATAAATGAAGCAAAGAGGAACTACCTCAAGGATGATTTCCGTCGATTGGCAGAACGATTAGGACTCTCAGCCAACCTTCCCGAAAGCTTCTTGTCTAAAGCAAACGACTTGATCCCCCCTGAAATCATGGTACGTCACAAAAGCTAATCACAGCCCCCAATCTATCTATCATGCCACCATTGACGCCCAGCTCGCTGCCTTTTAGACATCTCCTAGCGCTAATACCAACGATACGGATGTTCTCAAACAGCTCTTCTGACAGTTGAGGCGCCAGATGAGGAAAAGGCCCAACATATCTGAGATGCTGCCGCGATGCCCGAATTCAAGCAACTCGTGAGACAAGCGACTAGAACGGCTGTCAAACAGGGTGCCTTCGGTGTTACGTGGGTAGTCGCGCAGCGAGAAGATAAAAACACACCAGTATTTCTTTCGCAGCGACCGCCGGAGCCATATTTACAGATATTTAGGCCTTTCCTTTACTGATGTTACCTTGGAGGCAACAACCAAGCTGTGATTTAGTCCAAACAGCCCGGGGTTGTTGTTATTGGGCTATGAAAGACGCAGCGCCGAGGCTTAGGTAGAAGTTAAACAATACAAGATAAGCCGAAATGCCCAGCTCTCCCTCCTATAGCTCTTGGGTGGGCGTCTTTGAGATCGTCCCCCGTTCCTCAGACCACAGGGTGGAGGCGTGTACAAAACTGCTTAGAAGTATTCGTGCTTCTCTTGTCGAAGTACAATAGTGGCTAATCCTGCTCAGTATCCAATCCGACATCGTTTGATCTCGGGGAATCCCCACAGACGTTATTTATAATTCAAGTTCAGGTTCAGGATAGCCTGAGGACAAACCAGAGGGGCGGAGGGAGGACTTAACAAACTTTAAACAAGACAAGCGTTGCTAACATAATAAACAGTACAGACAAAGAAATGGTATGATTAATGCAGAAATAAACAGACATGGCGCTGAAGGGACACACAATCCATGTCAAAAAAGCTTCCACCCCATAGAAACAACAAGAAAGAAATAAGACAGCCTCTTAATGAGATGGTACAAACAAATAAAACACCCATCTAGTCAAACTTCCTGTTGGCCTCATGTTCTCCTTACTGGCTCGATATCAGTTGGCCCTGAGTATCTTCAATGTCGCCAATGACATCATTGAAAACACTAGTCAGGTCTTCTAGTACCTTGATTCTATTCCACTCGCCGCGCGTGCGCCATATCTCGTCCATCAGTTCACGGCCGATTTGCTCCAACTGCTCAATTGTGCAGCCTGATGTGCGTTCCGTAATCTGAGCTAGGAGTCTATCAATCTGTGCCTGGGACGGTCTAACAGTGCTTTGTGACAGCATAGTGGAATTGCCTATACTGCTAGTGTTTGCACTAGCGTCGGCAACTGGATCACAGTCGATATCGAGGCTAGCATGTGTGGGACTGCCAGCAGTGAGGGGGTTCATTGACAAGGCAGATTGATCACAAAGTACCGAGAGACTGCCATCAAAGGCATCTGACATGGGTTGCGTATCAGGTAACTCTTCAGCACGAATATCACTAGCTCCATGCGGCACGGGAGCGGCCTTTGTTGCTTCATCGCCGTTTGGTAGACTTGATGCCATTGCCCCATCCCTCGTTGGGGGCGAAGCTATCGGCGCTTTTTGAGACAGGGGCAAATTCTTCATTGCTGTGGAGGGAGGAGGGACAGATGTAAGAGGTGTTTTAATGACGACGTTTCCAACCGACATGTTCGACTCATCCATTCCCCCCATGGGGGTGTCTTCTTGCGCGCTTGTAAAAACTGCGGATTCGGCACTGTCGCAAGCCCCGGGAAGTTCAATCAACTGGAATCTTGCCGTTGTTCTGATACCAGGAATTTGCTCCCCCAATGTTACCGGGCCAACAGAATCGCTGTCTTCATTAGCAGCCACAGTAGGCCTAGCGGTAACTGCAGCTTCCTGGAGGGCCTTCTTCTTCCTTAGCCTTTCCTCAGCTTCCCGAGCACGCGCTAGCTGTCGCTGATATAGAGACTCCCAATCGACTTGGCTTGTAGACTCGATAGTCGCAACATCGACCTCAACGTTGCTTACAAGCTCGTTGGCTTTGAGCGTGCGCTCCTTATCTCCAATGTTGCGTGAATCCTTGGCTAGAGTGCGGATATCAAAAAGGAAATCCCCCGGGCGGGCATAAAAGCCGTTTGATAGACGCTCCTCAATCGTTGTAGTCTCTAGGTTATAGTAGATCTTGTTGGTTTCATTATCATGTAGTACATCAACGCCGTATTTGTCCTTGACGATTTTATACCGTTTCTGCTCTGATGGAATCTCATCAACATCAGCAGATACGAGTTCTGGATCCGATTGATTGTATAGGTGATGCAACTGCGAGAACGGAATAACGGGCTGGCGGAACTTGCGATACCGTCGGTTGATCTGGTCCATGATAGGCTGTAGTAGAACTTTAAGTTGATTGAGTAGTTGACGGTCTCGTTTCAGCAAGGCCTTAATCTCATCCTTTGATGGTTCCCGAGGTGGTGGGGGGGGAGCCACAGGTAAAGTCTCGAGCACACGCTTGCGGCGGTTCTCGGGGTTCGGGAACTCAGTAGGCTCCTTCAAAACAAGCGATGTTACCGACTCAAAGAAGGTTCGTCGCTTTGCACTGCTTGGCCGATCGATACCGACGATGTTCTTTTGTGTAAAACTAAATAGGTCTTTGATCAGAGCAGGTGGAAGATCTTTTCTGCTGCAATCCGCCGTGGCTAGCAGTAAGACAGGATCCGAAGCTGGAATAGTCTTGAGCATGGTTCGGAAGGTGAGATAAGCCAGTGTGTTCTCTATAGAAGCAAACCACACCTCGACATTTGGGATGAATATGACGCTAGGCTTGTGCCGGCGAATTTCTGTGAACTGGGAAACAATGACCTGTTCCATGGAACGGCCATCTGCCAGCAGGGAAGCAAAATCAAACGTCTGAACATGGACGCCCTCAAGGTAATGAAGCAGTGCTTGAGCCAAATAGGTCTGCCCCATGCCAAACTCACCGTAGATGAGCAACCTCGGACGGAATACGCGCGAGCGCTCAAACTCTTGGTGCAAGTTCTCACGTCCAAAGCCATGATCAGCGTCATCATGCTGCTCATACATGGCCTCCTCCAAGGCCGTAGTTTTTTTTTTACGGGGTAGACAGGTGTCCAAAGCAGATTTGATAGTACAGAGTTGGTCCTGAAGAAGAGGTGCAATTGAGACCGGAAGAGGTGTCGCAACAGAAGATGCCGAGCGCTCTGACGAAGGAATCATGTCCTTGATTGAAATCATAAAGTCCGTCGCATGAACATTGATTTTGTCGGCATCAACGATGAGCTTCTCTTTCGACGCATAAATTTGAGGGTATGCGCGTTGAATCGAGTTCAAGGCCGCCTCAGTACATAGGGCTCGAAGGTCAGCACCTCCATAGCCTTTAGTGCTTTCGGCAAGTTTGTCCTTGAAGCTATCAGCCAACCCCCAATCTTTGGTGTGGATATCAAGGATCGATCTCCGAGCAGCAAGGTCGGGAAGAGGAAAATAGAACTCACGGTCAAAACGACCCGGACGGCGAAGCGCAGGATCAATATTATCAGGCCTGTTCGTGGCACCAATAACAATGACCTGGCCACGGCCATCCATTCCATCCATCAATGCCAAAAGAGTTGATACGATAGAGGCATGAATTTGTTCCTGCTTGCTAGATCTCACCGGTGCTAACCCGTCGATTTCATCAAAAAATATGATACTAGGCTGCGTACGACGAGCCTCTTCGAAAAGCAGACGCAACTGCTTTTCAGCCTCACCCACCCATTTAGAGAGAGCATCTGCACCTTTACGCATGTAGAATGAAATCTTTTTGCCGCCCGAGGTGACAGAATTGGATAAGGCGCGAGCAAGGAGTGTCTTACCTGTTCCAGGAGGACCATGGAAAAGTACACCCCTAGGAGGGGTCACGTGGAAGCGTTGGAAGAGTTCGGGGTACAACAGGGGGAGCTGCACCATTTCTTTCAGTTTATCAATATGCCCCTCAAGACCTCCGACTTTGCTGAAATCAACGCTCAGGTCAACCCCTAAGGGGTCGGCATCAGCTAGGGCTTTGTGGTTCTTGAGTTTGCCCACATTGGGTGCTGCGCCAGCCAGATCGCCACCACCAGCACCACCAAGGAGGCCACCGGCCGAGCCGGATGCAACACCAACATTCCCTGCATCATTGGAGCGTTGACCCATCTCATCATCGCTACTGTCCGAATCAACACCGCCTGTTGCACCAGTACCCCATGGGCCGCTAAGCAAGGCACCGCCAGCAGTAGCTCCACCAAATGGGCCATACGTGGTGTTCAAAGGACGCTCCCATGTGGCGCCGGCACCTGTACGGCCACCTCTGCGGCGAGCAGGGGCGGGCGCTGGATCATCGGCCTCATCTTCCTCTATGGCTACCGTGTTAAGGGGAGCCATAAAGTAAGAGCCGGCAGGCTTAGCAGCAGCCCGTCTGCGTTTGGAAGGTTCGTCATAGATAATCGACGGGGAGCGTTGTCGTCTACGTCGGCGAGAAGACCTACTCCCTTTTGTGAGTTCATGGAGTTCTTCAGCAAGCTCTTCTTGGTCCAAATCTTCCTCGCCAGATCCATCGGAAGCTTGAGACGGCTTTGTTTTACCAGGGGGCCTGCCTCTCCGTCTAGGCATAGGGGATTCAGTTTCTTCATCGCCATCCTCATCATGTGACTTTTCCTTCTCATCGCTATCCGAATTATCGCCCTCTGATTCATCATCGTTGGGTTCAAAGTCACTGCCCGCATCAGCTTTTTTCTTTGCTCTGCGGGTAAGCCGTCGTGACCGACTGGTGGTCTCCGTGCCTCTTTTAGTATCCATGTCAATGTCATCATCCTCTTCATCGGCGATGGTAGCAACGCGTCGACCACGCAGTCTGCGCTTTACAGGAATATCGTCTTCATCCTCCTCTTCATCGTCATCGGCCTTGGGCGTAGCTTCTTTAGACTGTGCATTACCTCGAGAATTACTGCTTGGATTAGCATTCGTGTTCATATCTTCCATGACCGGATGAGAGTTGGTAAGATCAGCTTCGTCGTCAACCACCACAGGATCACTATCCGGAATAGTGTCGTTGTAGTTGGGGACCTTCATCCCCTTCATGCCACGAGAAGATCGGGTGGGTCGAACCATTTCAGTGGCCTCGATGCTGGTAGAAGCAACAGTATGGCTAGATCCTGGACGTTGGTTCGTGTCGGTTTTCAGTTCTTCGGTACGAGCTCTGGCGGCCTGTGCAGAAGCTGCGAGTTGTTTGGCCAAGTTCCCGGGAGATACTTTAAGCCGCACGATGTAAGACTTGGGTTTGGGTGCGTTGGTCGGGGTTTTAGATCTATCTGACTGATCGTCTGAGTCGTCTTCAAGGCCAGCGCCAGACTCTTCTTCGTCAGCAGCTAAGCCTTCGTCCGAGTTATCACTAGATTCAATCCAGTTGTGTTCTGCAGCGGCAGCTTTACGCGTGCGGCGACCTGCTTTATTGAGAGGGGTGTTGTCTTCAGATTCACTAGATTCGTTGTCTTCAACGAAGTCTTCAGAGTCGCTATCAAGGCTTTCTTCGTCCTCAATATCTGATCCGTGATAGCCTCCTCTGGGGCGCTTGGAGCGAGCGTGTCGATTGTTTTGACCCTTGCGGTTCTTCCTTTTAGTTCGTCGTGGGCTGCTATCAGGCACAGGCTCGAAGTTCTCGTCGTTAGAATCCGACTCGTTCGGATCGAATTCTTCAAATTTTCGCTTGCTGTTCATGATTTGAGGGCCAGTACCAATATGTGAATTCTAGCTTTGCGCAGCTAGAAGGCAGAGCGGTGGTAGACGGCCAGGTCTTGCGTTTATTCAACAAGCAATATCACACACATGGGGTTCAGTTTTGTGCTATGTTTGCAGGCAACAGCAGATCAATAGGGAAATTTATGACGTCGTCGAGTGAAAATGGAAAAGCGTTGCTATCGGGCGTCTGCACGGTAAGTCATAGTTAGCTCAGGCCCATATGCAGTATGCAACCAGGCAATCGATATCCGATGGCACGTGCAAGCAAATATATGCATGTACAAGCTGCGGGTTACGACCTAGGTGAAGACATAGATGCGATGCCCACTGGAGTTGATAAAGAAGAGGAGCATGTGAGATCAAAGACAGTGCCATGGCAGTACCATCCGTAGAATACCAAAGCTGAGGTATTACGAAGAAATCAAGCGTACCTACAAGATAGAGGGGAGTATAGTGTCAGGTAGCCTTGAGGACTGCAGTAGCCTATCCAAGTGACGCGAAGCGCAATGCAACAACTAATGCACCTTTCGCAAAAAAAAGAATAGTGCACACAATGCACAGCGCAAAGCAAGCTGGCTTTGTTCTAGTGTGTGACACGACACCAAGCAACAATTAGTGTGTTGCTAGGCTAGTAAAAAGCAAGAAAAAAAGAAACAAGCTTCGTCACAAAGGCAAATTCTGTGCACCGGGAAATCAAGGTTCGGCCTGGAGAAAATAAAGGAAGAGGGAAGAGAATATGGAAGTGGAATCTGGTCGGACTCTTTTCAGAATAAGTTGGCCAGTGTCTTCTGTCTATCTCTAACAGAACCTAGCTGAAACAAGCAAGGCAAGAAGAGTCGCGTCAAGAATTACCCATCGTGAACAATCGACAGTGGGTCTTTCTGTCACGTGACTTGGAGCTCAGGGACATGGGCGTTTTTATTGGCTGGAACAGCGTGCTTTGTCAGCTTTATTTCTTATATTGGTGTTTACCCGCGTCAACAGCCCCTAGTTCTTGTATTTTTCCATGGCCACCTCAGCGGCCCCATTTGACGGGGTCGTGATACAGGTTTCCAAGCATAACTTAAGCATGTAAGTCGCAACTGGATGCTTGGTCAATTTACGTCAACGAGCTTCAGACTGCTAATGCGCCAAGCGGAATTGCATTTCATGATGTTGGAAAAACCTCACATGAATCACACCATATGAGTCGCGTAAGTTTGGCACGTCACATGATGCCATTAATGTGTACTGCATCTCAAATGCGTTGTTGTTACTCGAGAAACTACTTATGTCCCTAATGACTTTGGTCTCGTTGCTTTGTGATTTTTGACGAGCCTTACGTTATTCGCGATGGCTCCTTTCAAGGCGGCAAATTCAGCCCTACTATTTTTCCCTCTAAGATCTGGCAACTAGGTCGAGCCTGAGCGTGGCTCATTGGAAGTGGGGCACAATGGAGCCGCCTTATTGTGGCTCCATATAGTTGGTCTTTTTGTGGATAGTGTACGCCGCTCTAGGGTTACATTGGGGTTTCTTTTGGAACAGTAGGATACGAGATGCTGAGAAGACTACGTAATGTGGGTTTTTAGAACGAACAAAACTTGGACTCGTGATCCGGGCTCAACTTCACTCGTAGGGTCCCTACTCTCGCAAATGGCGAGCTTCTAGTCATGGTCTTGAAGCACCTCGCCTGTACATAGGATGGCTTTTCTTGGTTAGGGTGGTTAGCAGCTAGTTTTGGGAATTGCTGGCTTTGAGGCACATGCATTACTTTGTATATCCTGTCTTCTCGGATAGTACGACACGGGGAAAAGTGGATCTCCTCCAACCTTTAAGTGGGGCAAGAGTAGCTTTCGACATCTCAGTAACTTTGCCATCACTCACACTGGCTATAGTGTGCTCGCTTCTCATTTCCGATAATAACTTGATTAGGCTGCAGGCAAAGTTTCAGTCACTACGCTTCATATTAGACTCTGCCTGCTGCTCATCGTCTACTATGATGACCCCCTCATCCCATCGCTCCCTTTACCATGCCGCTGCCTTGCCATCCCGGCTCATTTCAGCCGCCTCTCGGCCCATGGCTATGGCCTCGCCGGCTATGGCCCCGGCTGTTACGCAGTGCAACTTCTCAGTCTTAAACCGACCGCCACCAAACTATCCCGGGCATATTCCACTTACGCGCTGGGAGCGAGCAGCACTAGCTGTGTCCTCAGGCATTACAACTTTCCTGGATCCAGCACATCGTAACGGTAAGGCTCCTGTGGCACGCATAGTTCACGAATAAACATTGCTAAATATATAACAGACATGCTGTGTGCTTTTGGCGAAACTACTGTTACCCCATACTTCATTTACCGCCTACGTGACGTCATGCTGGCAGATCCTACCGGCCGGCGCATTCTGCGTGACCGGCCACGCATTACT
The DNA here is from genome assembly GCA_002018265.1 of Ceratocystis harringtonii. Classification (NCBI taxonomy): domain Eukaryota; kingdom Fungi; phylum Ascomycota; class Sordariomycetes; order Microascales; family Ceratocystidaceae; genus Ceratocystis; species Ceratocystis harringtonii. The sequence goes on along the minus strand of MKGM01000372.1, from coordinate 12,066 downwards.
GCTGCCTCTCTGGATCTTGACCGACTGCGCATGCTACCATCAAATACCGTCGGCCGCACATATGTATCATGGCTAGACCGTGAGGGTGTGTCGCCTGACACACGGGTGAATGTCAAGTATATTGATGATGCGGAGTGCGCGTATGTATTTCAGCGATACCGCGAAAGCCACGACTTCTTGCACACCTTGACCGGCTTGCCAATTGTGCGGGAGGGCGAGATCGCACTCAAGGCTTTTGAGTTTACCAACACTCTAATTCCAATGACAGGACTCAGCACGCTTAGCTATTTTACAGTCAAGGCAGATCAGCGTGCGCGCTTGCGCCAGATTTACCTGCCGTGGGCGTTGCGTAACGGCCTGCGTGCGAAGGAAGTTATTAATGTGTATTGGGAAGAATGGCTAGAGAGAGATGTTAACGAACTACGAAAGGAGCTTGGCATTGAGCTACCACCAGATATGCGAACGCTACGGAAGAAAGAAAAGGAAGAAAATAAAATTAAAAAAATAAAATGCCAGGGAAAGTAGTCGTATAGAGCAGTATACCTACTTATTGCTGCTGGGTTGTAGGTCTAGTTGGTATCTTATATGATGAAACTGGTGGCTTCACAATGTTTCTTATCTCGAAAAATAAACCCACAAGGTGCCTTTTTATTATGTTAAACACCCGTACTCTTTCCCTTGAATCGGTAGCTCCATCCGCCTCGCTCCTAAAAGTCTAGGTCGTCATCCAAATCCCAGCCCTTGCGCGTCACTACGATCTTCTCTTGTTCCTGTGCCTCAGATACAGCGTTTAGCAACTGCTTCAGCTCGGCCTCAGTCACCTTCTGGCGCAACTGGCCAGTCTGTGCTAGCGTCATCAAGCGGTCCTCAATCTGGGTAGCCCGCGCCTCATTGACCAGTCGAATACGACCAAGCCGGTCAGCAGCTTCAGGGTGTAAGATCTGGTTAAGCATTGACTGGCGGGCATCTGCGACTGCATAGTGTTAGCCAGGGTATTCATCAATAGATGGCGGGTTTAGATTTAGCGCAAGTAGTGTTGACGCCAGCTGCTATGAGATAGGGCTACGTACTGTCTTGTTGTCTGTCGGTGTAGTATACGGGTTAGTATTGTGCCGTTCGTCGTCTCCAGTCGTATCCACTACAGAGTAGTCTTCCTCCTTACTCCTACTACATACCTCTGCTGATCTGACTTTTGCTTTGCATCGTTGCTTGAAGCAGCTCCTTTGGCACGGAGCTCGTTCATGCGAGCAGCGCGGATCTACGCCGTTGTTGAAATTTTCGTCAGCCGCAAGCCCGACTATTGTTCAATGGAAAATACCTGCCATGAAGTGGCAGAGCTTACCTGAGCAAGTTCGGCGTCTTCCATTGATGATATTGTGTCGTCTGGGACGTGTAATCGAGTAAAATCCGTGATTCTGAAGCAAATAGTTCTTGAAGCATTTAAAATGGCTTCAATGACGCTGCCCCGGAGCAAAAGCGACCAAAGAGGGGCATAAAACTACCATAGGCAGGATGGTAACGGCAATGCGATTCACTAGGGTATATAACCCTAGACCATGACGCCTTGTCATAAGCTCAAGCCTTTTCCCTTGCTTGTTTGTTGTTGTCGGATTGGCGTATCCGCCCATATCCATTCCGGCATTTCGTCAAGCTGCTCATCGCTTCTAGCTTCTAGCTTCTAGCTGCTAGCTATCTCCTCATCAAACTTGCTTCGACAGCGTTCCTTAGGTAACTCGCATCCTCTAATGAGCTACCCTATCCAAGTTCCTCGCACACCGCCCAAACGATCCCACCCCGCTATGTCACACCCGCGTGACAACCGTGTGTCTTTCCAGGTGCGCGATGGTTACGGTCGCCAACAGCAGCAGGAGCAACAGGATGTAGTTCTGTCTGAGGCACAAAAGATTACTGAAGATCAGCGCGCCGAGATTGCCCAGGCCGTAAGTAGCTACTAAGAAGTTTGACAAGCAATGCGCCCTTGTATTAGATCGGTAGATTGTTCATTGGCTAACCGAAGCCTACTCTGTGACTTGTAGTTTGATCTATTTGACCAAGACCATGACGGCTTCCTCGACTTCCACGAATTTAAATTTGGCCTAAAAACCCTCGGCTTTGACCTTCAGAAGGCGCGTGTTTACGATTTGTTGACCACCAAGGGCGTCGCGCCGCCATGGCATCCACAGAATGAACCATGTCCCGGGCCCAGTCTGCGCATCACATCGCCCGTCTTCGAAGAAGTTGCCGGCACACTTATGGCTAGCCGTGACCCACGTGAGGATCTTGGTCGTGCCTTTGATTTGTTTGATGTTGATGGCGACGGCGTCATCTCACTTGACGACTTGCGCCAGGTTAACAAGTCAATTAAGCAAGGCACTTCAGCGTCTGAATCAGATATGGCCAATATGATTTCGCAGGCAGATCTCACGGGCAAGGGTGGTGTGAATCGCGATGAGTTCATAGATATGATGGTTGCGGCCAAGCGCCGGCGAGGCTATGGAAAATGACGGGACTAATAATTGGTTGGGGTTATTATGGGCTCTGTCAAAGTTAGGGTACGGTATACTAATATCAGTATAGCAGAATACTGTAATTTGGAGTTTTCATCTCTTTGTTTTACATTAACAAGCACTTTCTTCTTCATTATGGTTAACTTTCTTGCCCTCCGCGCCTGCTTATGGGAAGATACCAAGTACAGGAGTGAATGGATAAATCTACGCTGGCTCTGTTGTTTGATAGATGCCAGCTTGTTCTGGGTATAGCAATATAACGAGCTATATCTCTGTCTGTTACAAGTGTGTTGGTATAGGCTGAAGCGATAACAGCTTGGTTCTCAGGACCAAACTCTAGATATCTTTGTAACTAAGAACTACTGAGCACAGGAGTTGCTAGCCTGGTTGAACTTGGCCCCGCCACAGCTGAAGCGATGAATTGCTACCTCATCTCCGTTCGTTACGCTCTCTGACCCGCTCTCTGAACACGTCTAACTTGCGTTGAACCATGTCACGCTGCTTGTATAGCGATATCTTCTGGCTTTCGAGAATGGCGATTTGCTCTTCAAGAGAGGACTCACGGCGCTGCGCGAGCTTCTATAGCTAGAGTTAGTAGTGGCAATAGTAGAAATAGAGAGGGTGTAGGGGAAAGGAGAAAAGAGGAGCTATAGAGCTCAAACTCACTTCGTTCACTTGCTGCTGCTCTTTAAGCCCAGCGCCTATCAAAGTACTTGAGATAATAACTACTGCTGCGCCAACAGCGAGCACACGCGCACGCATGCGCTGTGCTGGAGTGAAATTCATTCCTAGCTGTGCCATATCTCAGCCTGACTTACAGCAACTACTAAATCTTGGCGGGCAGGCAGGACAGACACTGCCTTGAAACTGAACTTTCCTTTGACGGATCCTTGGACACTGAAGCGAAACAGATGGGGTCGGGTAAAGAAGCGAGTTCGCCGTATAAATATAGACCCGGCTTCACACCCAGTACTCGCGCCACACGACAGCTGCACGATCTTGGCCGTGAAATTTGTCCGACGTACCAAAGAAGCGGTGTGGGGAGCGCCGGGAAGTTGTGAGGGAATATCTACAAGGCAGCGCGGAGTCCCTTTGAGCGCGGGGCTGAGCACAAGGGCAGGATTTTCGGGGTGTAATCCGAGAACTAACGGTTCTGTATTTGAGCGAGTCTGAGTTTTTTGACAAGTCTTCTTTGATGATATTCTCATCGACCTTTTCGCGTGTCTTTTCAGCAAAACTTTCTATAGATTTCTCAGCCCACCCGGAATCTCGCTCGAAATGACTGATTCCCAAGTCGCGGAGCTCAATGGGGTTACAAGGTGAAGCTGTGCTGGCAACGGTGGCGCTAGAAAGACGCTGAGGGGCAGCTACACCAAGGTAGGATAGTGGCGGCACGAGGCGAGAAGTTGACGAAAAAAAGGCGCGTGCTACAAATGAACAAGAAGTTGCTGTTGTGGCGGGGGTAGCAGCTTCAGTTGCCGATTGAGACTGTGAGGTTGATGGCTGAGTTATGTGGTGGTTATGATTGCTGCTTGGCCGTGCTGGCTCTGTGGAACATCTTAGTAAGCCGAATGCTGCTGCCATAGTTTTTTTAAGGAAGGAGGGCGAGAGGGGCTGGTTTTGCGGGAAGGGGCGGTATTTGGTGGATTCGTCTTTTGAAGGGTAGTTGCCTCTGAGCCCTAAATAGCATTGATTAAATTGACGACGATGACGTGAATGACTATTTCATAGATTTGAAGTAGTTGAGACGAAAGAACAACAAATTGTTTTGCTTTTTCCTCTTTAAACAAATGCAGGTTTTTGGTTAGCCTGGTTCATATACACAGAAAAAAGTCCCTTGGCGCGGGAGTGAAGAGAAAAAAAGAGCTCAAGCCTACGGTACATATGGTGAGGAGAAGAACGCGGGGTTAACGCCCAAGAAAACAGCAACCCCGAAAGATGCCAAACAAAGAGAACGCGACCAGAGGCCATCAAATCCTGGGCATGAAACAAGCATATTGGTGCTTGGGAATAGGGTCCCTTCCATTCTGGTTCTTCTCTTCCCATTTCATTCTTCGGAGCTTACAGGCTTCCGATGGGGGAGGTGGCTGTACTAATTCTTTATGACGTTCTTACCATCTCTTTTAGAGGCTGACATGATGATGTTGGAGACTAGAGGCATATCCAAATCTGGCCTTTGCTACCACTAGGTTTCGTTTCTCATTTCTCATTTTATTTTTCTTTTCTCTCCCGTTCATCCATTTTCGGTCTTGTGACAAGCTTTTTTGGTCTGGTTTGATCGCTATCCGCCAACTGTTGATGACTTCTTTGGCCTTGTTTCATGTACTTGGTGCTTCTAAATATAGTTTTCAGCCTTCTCCGCTTCACACCAGTCCTCATGCCTACCCCCAGGCTCTTTATCATCCGCCATGGCGAAACAGAGTGGTCACTGGATGGCCGCCACACAAGCCACACCGACATTCCCTTGACTTCCAACGGTGAAAAGCGGGTACGTGCTACGGGAAGGGCTCTCGTGGGTCGTGACCGGCTGATTGTGCCGAATAATTTAGCACACATGTAAGTGAAGTTGAGACTCATTAACCCCTGGTGTGTATCAGCGTAGGTCGTATGTTACACAATAATAAAGGCCTGGTTACTTTATCTTTCGTCCTGAATTTGAGTATTGTACTAGGTCATCTAACCCCCTATCCAGATACGTCTCGCCCCGTCGTCGTGCCCAGCGAACTTTTGAGCTTCTCAATGTGGGCTCTAGGGCATCGCTTCCGTGGTTGCGACATGGGACACAGGACGAGGAGAGGGATGGCCTCGACTGCGAAGCCGAGGTAGAGGTCACGTCAGATGTACGTGAGTGGGACTATGGCGACTACGAAGGAATCACGAGCAAGCAGATTAGGGAACAGCGGGAAAAGCAGGGTATTCCAGGACAGTGGGATATATGGGCGGACGGGTGTCCGGGTGGAGAGTAAGTATAGATATAGACGGACAGGCTGTGGTCTCCAGGAAATAATTAATTCCCCCACTAACACCCCCTCTTCTAGAAGCCCGCATGATATTACCAGTCGCTTGGATGGGTTAATTACTGAGATTCGCGACAAATGGCACAAGCCGGCGATGCAATCCCAGTGCCAAAATAGCCCGGCCGGCGATGTACTAATTGTTGCTCATGGCCACATTCTGCGAGCCCTTGCTATGCGCTGGGTAGGTGCTGAACTCGAGGCCGGCCCAGCATTCATTCTCCAAGCAGGCGGTGTAGGAACCTTGAGGTAAGCAGATGTGATCTGAACTAGAAGACATACACTGACTATAGGTCTAAGCTATGAACACGGTAACATCCACGAGCCTGCTATCCTACTCGGTGGCGCATTCACCGTTGAGTAGTACGAGTAAGGCAACAGCAGAGAAACTCGGGCCCAAGGCTTTCACAGCCCAAGAAGAAAAGGATCTTTCCTGATTTCCCTTTACCTTTCCCATTTTGTCCTCTCTTTTTCGCCTTTGCACCGGCCATACCGAGTCAGTCTAAGCTGCATAGCTGCATATTGAGAGCACTTGTGGCCTGTGCCAAACCCCTGTTAATATGCGGCTTTCCACATGCCGTGGTATTTGTTGGTTCGAGGATGGGGCATTCAGTGGTCTACCCAGTACTACGTGATGTAATCATCTAAGATACGGAATAGCGTA